>JASDQU010372258.1:28558-50094 GCA_032191745.1 Picea mariana | reverse complement strand
TAAATGCCCCTAGAAAAAGTGCCAGGTCCAGACGACTTCACCACGGACTTCTTTCATCACTGTTGGGACATGATCAGGGAAGAGGTTTGGTAGGTAGTGGAGGAATATAGAACCTCAGGACAAGTCTTATCAACCCTCAACGCCACCTTCCTCACCCTCATCTCGAAAGAGGAGCGAGTCACTCACCCAAAATAGTACAGATCAATTGCCCTATGCAACGTCATATACAAAATCATCACCAAGGTTATAGCCACTCGTCTCAAGCCAATCCTACCCTTTGTAATCTGCAAGAAACAAGTAGGATACATGGAAGGCAGGAAAATCATGGACAACGTCATCCTTGCTCACAAGGTCATCCACTCGTTGAAGACGACCAAGACCCTAGATATGCTTATCAAACTTGACCTTTCAAAATACTTTGACATAATCACTTGGCAGTACATGAGATCCATGTTAGAATCCTTTGGTTTTGACAAACACTGGGTGAATTGGATCTTGAAGCTCACCTCTTCAGCCGTTTTCTCCATACTGGTCAATGGAGTGCCTTCACAACCCTTTTYCCCTTCTAAAGGAATCTGTTAGGGAGACCCCCTCTCTCCCTTYCTCTTTGTTTTAATGATGGAAGGTCTGGAATGCTAGCTCAAAGCCCCAGTCCTAGAAGGTACCTTCAAAGGCCTCCCCCTGCACAACTTACAACCACCCCCCTCGCACAACCAGTTTGTTGACGAAACTCTCCTCTTGAACACCCCTACAGCTCGAGAAGCCACCAAACTCAACTCCATTCTCACTAACTTTGTGGATGCATCAGGAATGACCCTCAACC
Organism: Picea mariana; assembly: GCA_032191745.1. Classification (NCBI taxonomy): domain Eukaryota; kingdom Viridiplantae; phylum Streptophyta; class Pinopsida; order Pinales; family Pinaceae; genus Picea; species Picea mariana. The sequence goes on along the minus strand of JASDQU010372258.1, from coordinate 49,271 downwards.
TTGATAAGTCTAAACTCTACTTCTTCAACACGCCGGTAGCTGTCCAAAATCATATTTCCCGCTGCTTAGGTATACCCAAGAGCTCCCTTCCGTTCAATTATCTCGGCATACCCCTCACATGGGTGCCTGTGCGCTCCATTTCTTGGGACAATATGCTTCTCTCCATCTCCAATAGACTCAACAACCGGACCTTCATACCTCTTAATATTGCAGCTCGGATGGTGCTCCTCAAGTCAATCCTGCAAGCCCTGCCAACCTACCTGTTCATTGCCCTAGTAGTGCCTAAATCTATCATTCGCGCCATGAGGAACATACAATGCAACTTCTTATGGCATGGACACCAACTTGATAAGAAGTGGGCTTTAGTGGGTTGGGATAAGCTTTGCAAACCTAAAAGTTTGGGGGGATTAGGGCTCCGCGACCCGGGAAAGCTTAATCAAGTCATGGGAGCCAAACCGTGGTGGCGATGGCTTAAGCACGCTACAGAACTCTGGGCACAAATCTGAAAACAAAAGTATGCCCAAGCCACACCCACTAATCAACTAATTAGATTCAACGACCAGATTCAGGGATCCAACATCTAGAATACTGCATTGCTCAACAGGCATTTAGTTCAAAAACATGCTTTTTGGGATATTAGGGACGTGGAAAGTGCACTGTTCTGGTAGGATTCATGGTAGCAACAGATGCCCCTAGCCACACTAGAGGAACTTAACCCCCTTCAGTACGCTCTGCAACCTGACATCTTCAGATGGGTTAAGGATTTTTGGAAAATGCCTGACAGGAACCTGCCATGGTGCAATTGGAAGACATAACACCCAGAACTACATCTCCCAGGGGAAACAGATCTCCATGCCTGGAAAGCCTGCACAAACCAAAGGAAAATCCCCACTAGGACATGCCCGAACATTCTCATATGGGGGAACTCCACAATGGACAACTTCTCAGTCAAGGAAGCCTATTACCTGTAGGGGAACCATCAGGATCAAGCTAAGGAGAGTATCTGGGGAAAGATATGGAATTTTACACTCTGACCAAAAGTGTCCATCTTACTCTAGCTCACAGTTCAAAACCGCATCCTTACCTGGGACAATCTCAAAAAGAGGGGTTTCATAGGCCCATCAATCTGCCCCTATGTCAACAATAGGAGGAAACAATGGAGTACCTTTTTAACAATTGCCACTATAGTAAGACGATGTGGGGTCTCAAATAATGCATCGTTCCAATCGAAACAAAAACAACATCAAAGATACCATAGATAATTGGGACTCGCTCACCTATCATAATCCAATTCTAGCTTGCATTTGGCAGCTCCTTCCAAGCTTCACTCTCTAGCATATTTGGAAGGAAAGAAATAAAAGAATATTCCAATCAAAGGCCTCACCTCCCACCTCAACCTGGGAAAGAATCATGAAGCTAATTTGAGAAATGATCAAAAGCAGGCATTGGAAAACCAAGGACTTAAAATGCAGCCTAGGTGAACAGTCTATCCTTCACAATTGGCACCTCAGTTTGGCTGACACTCCCACCTCTGTAGYAGTCACCCGCCACCTTAGAAGCCCAATCACCTGGACCCCCCCACTAATTGGATTCATAAAAATAAWTTTTGATGGGGCTTCAAAAGGGAATCCAGGTCCAACGRTCTTCGAGGCAATCCTCAAGAACTCAAATGGAGAAATCCTCCATCTAACAACAGGCTTTTTGGGCTCCAACAATAACAACGTAGTCGAGCTCTAGAGCCTCCTAAGAGGAATCAAGGTTGCAACAGAGCATCACTACAATAAGATCATTATGGAGGGGGATTCCCATATCATCATCCATCTCATAACCAAAATCGTTCATGGAGAACACCCCCTGGAAATCTCACCCAATTGGAGACTCTCAGGACTCTTAGAGGACTTTGGATCCCTCCTACGGCCCAACCTTACCATCATCCCCTCTCACGTGAAAAGGGATGCAAACAAAGTCACAGATTGCCTGGCAAATCAAGGAGTGGCTACCATGATCGAGCAGATCCACTGGAATGCCCAAACTTCACCTCACTCTGAACTCTCAAACTGATGCCAAGATTTAGCCAAAATGGACTCCCCAACCTCGGATGTGTTGACATGTATCACTCAAGTGCCACGTCGCACCAGGCCTGGTTAGGCCATAAATAAGGATGATCGGCTCCCATCCCTCGACATTAATAATGGGAGACAACCATAACTGACAGGCGTGAGCCATGGGACTTCTCCCTCGCTCGAACAACCCAACAACCAAGAAATTCAATGCTAGGGAGGCGACAATGGCAACCGTCCCGTTGCACCTCCCGGTTATTATCCAGCTCTGCATAAGATTTCCTCATTTTGTTTTCAGTCCACACCAGGCTCGCAGTCTTGAGCTTGGGAGCGACCATTGCTACACCCTCTGCAACTTCGCCATTAACATCATCCTCTCGATGCCCCAAGAGTGAGGAAAGTCACGTCACGGCCTAGCTTGGTACAACATGGTTGCAAAGGCTTGAGAGAGCGCTCTCAATTTTCCACACACAGAGAGTTAAGATTGCTTGCAGGGATGGTAGTGAAAGGATGTCCTGGTCACCTCCAACAATGTTTGTGGAGGAGCTCATCCCAGAGGACCCATACAGCTCCCTCTGGAGTCTATGCTCTTCACGGTGCCAGAGAATTGGCAACCTCCAACCAACTTCCCCAAGGATGAAACTCAGATAATTACAGTGGCTCACCATAGTAAATGCACCATGGACTCACGAATGGAGGAATTCCCTATCTGTTACGTTGCCTCCGGGAAGAGTGCCTCCAAATGGTCACTCATGATGACACAATATTGGCGGGTTTCGCTCCTTTCACAGTCTCATAGCACGAAGGCGACCTCGGGAGCACAAGGACAGGAGCAGAGGAGCGGAGCACAGGAACGGACCATGAGGACAGAGCAAAGGAGGGAACGTGGGCTGCAACAAGCGAGGCAGTGGGGGGTGGCACGTTGAAGGAGGGTGGCGAGGTCCTTGCACCACCTCCTATTATGACAACACCGGACGAGTGGCATGTCCCTCTGCCCTTATTCCATCTAGAACAACTAGACTTGGTGTTTGATTTGAGCTGCCAGATGGAAGACTAGGTCTATCGTGGCACACTCATGAGCCAACGCATAGACATGCTTTACGAGGCTTTCTCCAACGTGCCAACAAAGCAAAGATGTCCAATGTGTGAGAGACTCTATGCCCTCCTAGCTCGGAACGAGCTGCACAATGAAGACCTCGACAATGAGGACCTCAATGGGTAATTACTTGTCTAGGATTGCCTTCTGGTTATGGTTAGATGCTCAGGCTCTGGTTAGGAGTTCAGTCAGTTCAAACTCTTTTCTATTTAGTTTATTTTCAGTTTTAGTTGTCATGGACAATGCTCAGACTATAGGCCGCCACCTGTCTTGGTTTCCTCCGGGCATGGCAGATGTCGGTCTGCCTATTTTGTACATGGTTATCCAAGGCCGCTAATTGTTCCGGTTTCCGCTATTTTGGCAGAACAGTTGGCAGCCCAAGGGCATATGTTTCTTTTTGTTTATGATATAATATAACAGGATCCACTCTCTTTTTTACTTAAATAATAATAATAATAATAATAATAATAAATAGTTATCAATTGTATAAGGGACACATCCTTTCATGGATGGTCACCGTATGTGCCTTCAGGTTCTCTATATATTTGGCACTCTCATTGTACACATATTCTTCATATATTATCTATCCATTTATCTCATTATATACATTCTTATTCAATACATCTATCGTCCAATATGGATTACAATTATTTATTCCATTTATGATGGATGTCCGTCGTAAGAACCAGATTGGTTCTTTACATTGGTATCAGAGCAAGTCTCGATCTGACTTTTGGCCAACCCCATAATTTCATAGTTTCTCCGAGAAATCCTGGTCTTTGACCACCAACCAGACTTTTGGCCATTTAAAAGTTTATTGAAGAAAAAAACTTCTCGCTGGCATATCGAAAAAAAAGGGGAAAAAAAGAATAAGTACATAAAAAAGAAAAAAACATAATTGAAGCCAAAATAAAAAGTCAATGACCTAAGTCTTTTGGAGTAATATTGATTCAACCAAAGTCAAAATATATTTTAGCAAATTAATAACATGCCCAATTAAATTGTGTAAAAGATATTCATAAAGGAAAAGTAAGAAGAGAGGGTGTCATATTAAATATTGTGGAGTTAGAGATATCCACAAAAAGAAAAGGAGGAAAGGTTTTATAATAATTTATAAATGATACCTCATAAATTTATGTAAATATTTGTTTTTGAAGGGTTATTATAATTTTAAAAGTGAAGTGGATCTCGGAAAGTGAGGGGTAGTTAAAAGAGAAAAAAAGATATAAAATAAAATAATATATTCCAAAGTTAAAGGATTTAAAAAAAAAGTGAAAAAATGTATTGTTTTAAAAGTGGGTTCTTGAAATTCACACATTTATCATTTATTAAAAAAATACGAAGTGAACTATGACATCTACAAAGAAAACATTTTCAGTAAAATGTTCTTATTGCACAAAAGAGGAAGAGTATGAAAGGGGCCTTATGAAAGGAACTCATCCTTGTCCATATTGTAAAAAGATTTTTACTTTAGTAGAAAATCAAGGTGACACACATTGGGAAGTGAAAATAAAAGAATTAGAGAACCAATTAATTCATTATCAACAACACAACATAAATTTACAATTTCAAGTCGGTTTGAAGCAAATGCTAAAAAACCAAGGAGAGATATAAAAACAAAATCTTAACAGAAATTTACAAGAAAAAGACAAAGACATTTATTACTTAAAAAATCATAACCAAAAGTTATTGGTATAAATAAACGAGTCAAAAGATAAGAAGCAAAGGGATTAGAAGTTAGAACAAGCTAATCACGATCTCATGAAGAAATTATCAGGGAAAGATGAAGAGAATTATCGTTTAAAGAACCATAATCAAAGCTTGATTGAACAAATCAAGAAGTTAAAGAATGAGAAGAAATTATCTGAAAAAGATGAAGAAAGCTCTCGCCGAAGAATCCTTAATCAACAATTTCTTGCACAATTAAAAGTTTAAAGAACAAAATAACGGAAAATTTGGAATCAAAAAATGAATACGACAAGTCAGAAAATAAGGAAGTAATTTTACATTTAAGGCAACATAATCAAGACTTACTTACCCAAATTAGAAAACTAAAGCATGATAAGAAGTCTTTACAAGAAGAGCTAGACACAAAGAAACAATGACTAAATCAGTTGAAATAGAGAAGCTTCTAGTTCAAAAAATCCAGACCTTAGAGAAAGAAACAAACATTGATCCAATTGAATTACCATAAACATCAAAAGTTGAAGAAATATCCAATAAACAATATTCAAAAGAGATTTGGGTGCCTTATCGTCATCCAAATCACAAGAGTCGTTACGACCAACAATAAGGTCAAGAGGAATATACACAATGTTCTTCTTATCAACAACTAAACTACAACATTGAAAAAGAACGAAAACCTAATCGATAACTTGTATGGAAGCCTAAAATGAGAAATCCTATCCGAACAATCGATCATCAAACAGTTCCAATGAAAGTAGATTTGGGAAGGATCACTTTTGAAAAGATGCAACATATTACTTCAGGAATTCAAAGATTATATCATTTTGTTTCGTCAAGTGCCGCAACTACAAAAACAAAAGACCATGAGAAGACAGTTCGAGTTAGAACAAGAGATATGTCCTTCTCTAATCATGCTTTGAGGACAAAGCATTTTTAAGGGGAAGGCAATGTAACATACACAATCTCTATAATGTTAAGTGATAATAATAATAATAATAATAATAAATATATATATTTTTATAAGTTAGAGTTTGTATTGAAACCTGTTAAAAAAAGTTACAACTGTGTGTAGTTCCAAATCCTACTTGGCAGCGATGCCCTTCTGGCAAAACCACTGCTACCACTTGTCCAAAAAATAAGAATGTAACATGCAAAAAGAGACTTGAATGCCACGTAGGGAGAGGTGTTGATTACGGGGTTTAAACAAAAAGAAAAACGCAGGCCAACCTCCCATGGTTGCTAGAAAACGAAAGAAGACAGACACCTGAAACAGGAAATAAATTAAAAACCTGGACTAAGCCTTGGCCTGGCGTAGACCTGTGATTTTCCCCTGTTACGGTCTGTGATAGCTTGCTGGAGGTCCTAAAGGAAGGAGATCAAAATGTTCACACGGCTCCAATGTTCTGCGTCCTTGCTCTGCAGATCAAGAATAGCTGACTTGACCTCCCCTAGAACCTTTTTGAGGTCACTCAATGTGTCCATGATTGCTGCTCGATCTTCGCACTCGTAATAAATGAGGCAAAGAGGGGGGGACAATGGAGAGTCGGAATAGGAGGAAGGAGAAAAAACATGAGCGAAGGTGGTGGGGGGGGCGAATGGGAGGTGGAGGTGGTGGAGGTCGACGAGGAGGGGAAGGTGGAGGAGGTGCGAAACCCAACGAGTTGTTGAGGGTATCAAACCACTCAATTCTGCATGCATAGGGGTTCGAGAGTGGAGAGAGGTCAGGGGTGGTCTCACGGAGTGGAGGTGCGGGGATATGAGCAAGTACAGGAGCCAAGAAAGGTAAGATTTCAGCTTTAGGAGGAGGGTCATGGGTGGATGACTCCCTACCCCTGGCCACATATCAGGCGGCTCCTCTTTTGGCCTTACCTCTAAGGCAGGGCATGGAGGTGGAAAGTGGCGGCCTAGGACATAATACACAGAGGATCAACAGACCTTGAGAAGAGATGCACGAGCCTGAAGTCCTTGTATTTGAGTGGAGGTTGCACTAGAGGAAAGGCACAAGCCTGGAGAAAATGAGAACTAGGGAGAGCTGGTCATGGAAACGGTGAGGGGGTGAATGAGGTTCAGTGCACCCGGGCTCGCCTTAAGAAAATCCAGTGTGAAGGAGCGGATGTGACTGAGAGAGCATCCTGCACGATGCCATGAAAACTCTCACGCTATAGAGCTTCCAAATCATGCGACAGGCTGGCTGGGACTGAGGTTTGGAGAGTGACGATGGATGTTTTAAATCCATGAGGTGACGTAAGTGGGGGGGCAGGTTTGATCGGGCACTAGGTGGCCTCCCCATGGTCTGTCCACATGTTGAGCTTGGAAGCACCCCATCCGAGAAATAATAAAATAGTTATTAATTGTCTAAGGGATGCATCCTTTCAGGGATGGTCACCATATGTGCCTTTAGGTTCCCTATATATTTGGCACTCTTATTGTACATCTATTCATCATATATTATCTATCTATTTATCTCATTATATACATTCTTATTCAATATATTTATTGTCCAGTATGAATTACAAATATTAATTCCATTTATGATGGTTGTCTGTCGTAAGAACGATATTGGTTCTTTACACAAGAATAGGCATCATTGATAAACCGATAAATTTTTGTAATAGCATCTCCATGTTTGGGAGTGGATAATTGTCTTTGATGCTTGCCCTATTTAAATCTATGAAATCTACACATAAACAAATTTCTCCACTCTTCGTTATGACTATTATTGGATTTGAAAGCCACTCTGAATGTCTTATTGGAACAATTATTCCAACCTTTTTTAATTTGTCCAATTCAATCTTTACTAGAGGCTTCAACTTGGGATTGATTATTCTTATCTTAGGTTTGACAAGATTTGCTACTTTAAGGGGTATGATGTGTTGAAAAATGGATTTGTCATATTATTTTAGATCATCATAAGTCCAAGCAAAAATGTCATAAAATTCTTTAAACAAAGAAGTATATTGCTTGATTTCTTCCTTTGTGCAGCTAGTACCAAGATTTACATATTTAGGAGAGTCATGAGTTCCAATGTTTATCTTTTGTGTCTCCTGCACTTTTCTAATATATGTCTTCTCCTTTGTATCATGAAGTTTTGTTTGATCATCTCTCTTGAAAAGAGATTCAGACACAATGCAATCTTTCAAGATAGATACATGATTTTGATCACGCAAGCTTTCAGAAGAATCATTTGAATCAACAATAATATTAGCTAATTGTTCATCATTTTCAAAAACTTGCAGGTAATCTTGGTTTCCAGGTATTGAAGGCCTGGAAATTATCTTTACATGGAAAGTATTCTAATTATGGGGATCATCTAGATTGAATTAGGATGCAACAATCACCAGTGAGTTGGCTTTCTGATTTTTATCTCTAGGGTTGAAAGAGATGTTAAATGTATTGAAAGAATCCATAAGTTCATTTACTCTTTTTGCACAATGCTTCAACCTTTCTTTTTTGATCTTGTATTTCTTTCTAATATGGTTTAAGACCAGTTCAAAATTGCCAGTTACTACCAAATTATCTATTTTCATTTGCAATGCAAGATTTATCCCTTGTATGAGTGCTTCATATTCTGCCTCATTGTTTATACAAGGAAATTCTAGTCTGATAGCATGTGGATTAATAATTAACTGAGGAACTTTGAAAACAATCCCTACTCCACTTCCAGATTTGGAGCAGGCACCATCGAATGACATCTTCTAGAATTGATCTGATTGGAGAGTGCTCTAAGCAAGGGCGACTCAATTTAATAGAGGGTGCATCAGTTTTGTGGAGGGTGCATTCAATACCAATGAAGTCACTGAGAGAGAGAGAGAGAGGTGCACCTTCCTTTGCCAATTCACATTACTCCAAAAAATGACCCAACAACAAACTAAAATGAAGGGGAGAATAGAGGAGGGTGTACTGGTTTAACCAATATGCATTGCCTTCACAAGACACCCACGCATCACTCAAGACATGATCACAAGAGAGGGCACACTAGTTCCTATGGTGAACAACGATCTCAAACACTCACACAACAAAAAATTATTACATGCAGAAAAAGAGAGACAAGAAGATTCAGAAGAACTTCATCAAATGAATTAGAGAAAACTGTTCCCTTTAATAATGCAAGGCGACTTCTTACAAAAGTAATTGCTGCTTTTATTTTCTGCAACTCTCTGTGCATTTAGACTAGCGAGAATATTCTGGCAGCAAAGAACTAACACAAACTGACTAACCATTTATTTAGACATAACCTTGTTTACTATATCGACGAAGGCTTTATTACAAATATATAAACTGACTAGCACTGACACAGATCATAAATTAACATAGTACATTCCTTTGGAATGCCTTGCTTCTCGAAATGGCAAGATCAGATTACAATAGAAGTTTCTACTAGTTGGCCAAGGAAGGGGGGACGCCCTTCATGGTGGCCCAATTCCTCCTTGTTTAGATCTGGAAGCGTCCCTGCTTCCGCCACCATCTGAGGGAACTTTTGTTGCACTGTCTCAACTGTCATCCAATTGGTCTGTCACTGGAGTTTGGCATTTCTTACCGACCATGTATGAAACATGATGTTGCCTGGCACGATCCGATGTTACTTGCAAGGTAGCTACGACTGATGTGTGTTTTCGTGATAAATTATTAATGCCACTATGATTAGCCTATTGTTCGAAGTGTTGATGTGCTGATCTTGAAGTAGTCAAAATGAGAGGCATCTCTGTGGGCGCCAGAGATTGAAAGCCAAGACAGACCTTGAAAGGTAAGAAGTCAGTGGAAGAGTGCGTGGCCCTGTTGTAAGGGCACCACTTCTACAAAGCCTTATTTAGGAGCTAGAAATATTTGGCATAGTTGTTGTAATGGAATTTGGATGCAGAAAGGGTCTTGGAGTGGTAAGTCATCGGGTGACCTCCCTATTTACGCATCGCTCCAATAGAAAACTGAGAGGAAATCTGGGGTAAGGGGTAGTGATATTTAATTGTGGCGAGGGTGAGGGCATGGTAAGTGGTAAGGAGATGACGTTCAATAGTCTCCTACTTTGGAAGAAGTAAATCTAGATAGGCACAGGGGGGGAGGAGGATTGACGATGGCCATATTCGAGTAATTGATCCATTTTTCATTTGAGTTTGGTAGTGTCATTGGGAATAGGTCGAGATGATGATGCATTGGGAAATGATGCATCATGAATGAGATCGATGGAGTGTGCAATGGCTCGAGGGGGTGGGCGCCTTGTGGGAGGCTGATAGACATTTGAAAATTTTGGTAGGAGAGGGAGTACGATGGGAGGTATCAGATTAATGAGGTTCTCTGGCTTAACATGGCAGGCCAAACACAAAGAGACTTCTTTGTGGTGAATGGCATGGTTAGTTTCTTCTTTCCCAGAACACTGTAGGGGGGAGGTGTGAGGTGTTGAAGTAATCACATAGGTGCGTCCTAAATGCCGAAGATTGTAATAATCAAATTTGGCATGGTACACAACTTGTCAGTCTTGTTGGTATGGGAGACCCAGTAAGAGGTTAGCACAATTTAAAGGTGAAACATCGTAGACCACAATGTTGCATAAGGGGCCAATGGAAAAAGTTACGGTGCAACACCAGGCGATAGTGATGCGGGGTCCTCCCTTTTGTACCCAGCCAAGTTTATATGGATCTCGGTGGAGGGTGGTGAGAAGTTGCAAATGATGGACTAAGTCTTGGGAGACTAGATTCTTTTGGCTGCCATTTCCCATAATGTGAACATTAGTGCGACCCGATTCCAGTGTAGTCATGAGAATGAGGGACGGGTCGACTTCGGCGGGGTTGGTGAGAGAGATGACTTATGGTTGTTTGGGAAAATCAGTGAGTGTGACCTTTGCAACCAAGGTATGATGGGGGCAGTTATTTTTAATGGCTCGACAACCAACAGAGTTATGGGAGTTGGTCTTGTGAAAATTACACCAAATTGCATTTTTGATCGCCGACGGGGAAGAAGGATAAGGTTGAGGATGAGAAAGAGGTGGGTTGTCATCCTGGGTTCAATTTTGCATACATGGAATGTGAGGGAATATCTTACCTTCTACGACCAAAGCCCCTAAGAAAGCGTTCTCCAGAGAAGCGTTTTCCAAAAGATCTAACTCCCGCTAGAGAGGTAGAAAGATACCATAACTAAACTTAATTGTTAATACCTCGTTTGGCTGGCTGATATGGAGCTGGATTTGCAACTTGTAGAAGACATAGATGTATCCTTGAACTGACTGAGTGGTAACTTGGTGGAGTTGCAACCACTTGGCAAGAATATTCTAAAGATAGCCTGGAGGGTAGAAGTGTTCTTGTAATGCATGACAGAACGCATCCCAAGAATCAATACTGTCATTTGTCGGAGAAGGCAGTGTACTGAGCTCTATAATCAATTTAGATCTTTCCAATTGTGTGTCTTGTTATCCCCTATCCTAGGGATAGCTAAGGAGATCATGTCTCGAGGCCCAAAATCCTAGATATGGAGTGTCGAGAGCTAGATGACTTAAGCATGGCCCTAGAGGGCCCATCTTTTCTTCAGTACAACCCATCTATCAACATCAACAACATCCATCCCACTAGCCTGGTCCTGAAGTAGCAATAAGTCTTGTTCCATGAGGTAATGAGTCAGAGTATCATGGAATGTGTCACTCTGATTATTGAAGAACTTAAGTATGTTGCATTAAATTCTCCTTCATTTCATAACGTTTGCTTGGAAATTATGCTCTTTAACTTATTCACACCTCATAAGGTGACATAATTCCCTAGTAAGTTGATTTCCCTTTAGGATGAGTTGCCACTAGGTGGGGCTATGAAAGGTCATCATCCATTCCTTCCATACTTACCACTTTCCATCATTATTCCTCTCATCTCCCCCCACCTTGGTTCAAGTATTGGGTTTGCCATGCCAGGAAGGGTTGTACCTTGCCTTTTGGGAAGAAGGGGCTAAAGGCCCAGAGGGTAAAAGTAGCTGGTAAGAGTTAAAATTCAAAATGAAACCTTTGAGATACTTCACCCAGGGATTCTCGAGAAAGCAATAAAAAGCTTCTTAGTAAGAAAAGGGGACCCATAAGATAAATCGAAACTCATGGTACTAGTTGGTGGATGGGAGGTCTCATCATGAGCCGACCTATTTGGTCCATGGGCATGTAGTGGTATCACACTACCATCTATTTGGTCACCAAGCCAGGGTAGTGTCTCTTGGTGGCATAGCCAAGAGAAAGGGGGTCTCATCACGATCCAACATTCTCATTTCCATGAAATTCTTGTGGGTAATTCTATCACCTCTGGTCACCATGGCATGACAGTGTCCCTCGGCTTTTCCCTTGAAAATAAAAAAGACCAAAAGAAATAATACTAAGAATAAAAGGCATTGAATGGGATAGGAAACAATGACATCCATGATAAGGTGCATCTTGCCCTCTACAGAGGCACCCATAGGAAAGACCTACATTTCCCTATTATCACTACACCCTCTGCCCAAAAATTTCCCCTACGCCACTTCACACACACTTACATTACCTAGATTGGTTCTCACCTGGGAAACACCCCAAACTTAAGGAGGGTTATCCTAATAGGACATCTTGAGACCTTCTCCAAACTTGACTTGTTAAACTGCATAACGTCTTTGAGCATTTGTCTGGGTAAAGGGGGGTTTGATGCACATGTTTGGGTAATTTGATTATTAGATGTGATTGACATTGCTATGATCCCTGTGACTTATGAGCCCCTGAAGGACATACTTGTTGTTGATGTAGGATTTTTCCCGATGGACAGGTACATATGGGGGAATGATTATGTCAGACCTCCATGGGGCTGAAAGCCCAATAGATGGATGTTGTGACCCCACCAAGAAGAAAGAACGATGTTGCACCAGGGACACTCCGATGGACCTAGACCGAGGGGGGTTTTGCCTTTCCACATAGACGTTGACCCTTGAGAGCACATATCGTCATCATTTTGACCTTGACATCATCTAGAGTTAGGGTTTGCATTCGTGATGAGCATTTGTGTGCTAGTTGGCACATGTGGCAACATTCAAGGCCTTTAGAGGCCAAACGTTCTGCACTTGAGGCCTAGCGTTCCATCTTAGGGGACTAACATCACCCTTGAATATGAAATTATGGTTTAATTAAGGACATTTTTGTAAAAACTGGATTTTAAATGTAATTTGGCCATGTCGACCCTTTTATGACCTAACTGTAATTAAAGGTCATTGATATTGTATAAATAAGAGAAAAAACTCTCTTTTTTATCATCATCACTCATCACACAAGTGTGTGGTCTGAAATTCGACCCTCTTTAAGGGTTATTGGCTGAAACTAAGTGGTGCACAACTTCTTGGAGAGGCAAATCTTGGTGTATTTTGGCATATTTTCATTGTGGAGGATCTTCAACTAGGGTTTGGCTTGATTATTCTTGGTGAAGAAAGTAGAAAATCTGCAATTTGTTTATATTAAATGCTTGTGGTAAATTTTACTTGGTTCATGTTAAAGATTATGAAATTGCTTGCTCAAAAGCCTAGGAGAGAAACATAAGTTATTATCTTTTTCTCTATAGTCTTCCACTTGTTGCATTTCTTAAAGTACATCTTGTTTAGAAGTAGCTACTAAAGCCCTACTTACTAGCACTTTACTAGCCCTACTCTAATTTCCTATTGCATATATTATTTCCAAATTTTTCTAAAGGAAAGAGAAACCGCTAGGGCCTAAGCCTTCTTTCTTTCTAGCCGATTTTCTCTTAAGGACTTGGGTGTTTGAGGCCTTGGGTTACCAACACCTCTTCCATCCATTCCATCTCCTTTGGATAAGCACTATCATTTCTATTTTGCTCCAAGATCTGTTGTTGTTATTGTTGACTCCGCACTAATCTACTCACCTTGGTGCTTGATTTGATCAAACAACTCTCAAACAAACTTGAAAACTTTACTAACCTTAAACTATACTAATCCACTAACTAACTTGTTGTTGTTGAAAAAGATTGCTACAACCATATTACAACAATAAATTCATCTTAAAAAGTGACATTAAATGCTATTTAGACATTGCCAACTTTGCTAAAGACAAGTTGCTATCATTCTATCAAATTAGACTTATATTCTTATCTTTTCTAAGCATTTTGAATCATAATTACTGTCGCTGCTACCAAACATTCATTGCTATTATAAATAATTAGTTTTACTACAATTTTACATCAGCTTACTTATTTCTTAAAGGTTCATGGTTGTATGAAGCACTGACATCATATGGTACCCTAAATTTGCATGATTTTCTATTGTTGTCTTGTTCTGGGTAGGTACACCTCATTTATCTTTTCCTTCATCTCTATAAGACACAAAGAACCTTTGAAATTGAGTGACTTGTGCGGGGGGGGACTTTCTTGCCTTAGCCTTCTCAAACCCTCAGGTCACTGGGGATGTCTCCCATGGGGTACATTGATATACTCCTTAATAGAAAGGGGTTTCCTATTAAGGTGACAGTGATAGGTCACTCCCTGTTATGCAAATCTTGTTTCCACTTGCCTAGGGCTTTGGGAAAGTACAGAATGTACGATAACATGTCCCACCAATTTTGTGCTATTCCTTTGAGCTAGAGCCTGACTATCTACAATTTGGTGGATTCTTCCATCTTAGGGGAAGTCTTGGAGTATGTGGAGAGGCTACGGATACAATAATTGACCGTCTCACCATTCAATTGTCCAACGAAATTGGGTAACTGAAAAAATGGGTGTCCCGCTGCATGGTTGCTGGAGTCCGGTGTTGTTGGATTCAAATTAGTTCATGGAGAGCCAGTGCCAATTATTCAACTAGAGTTGATGTGGCTGCGTTGGAATCCTCACTAGAGACTTCTCTTTGAGGTGGCATNAATTGTCCAACGAAATTGGGTAACTGAAAAAATGGGTGTCTCGCTGCATGGTTGCTGGAGTCCGGTGCTGTTGGATTCAAATTAGTTCATGGAGAGCCAGTGCCAATTATTCAACTAGAGTTGATGTGGCTACGTTGGAATCCTCACTAGAGACTTCTCTTTGAGGTGGCATGGTCTGCAAGCACGGAAGAGACCTTGAGGAGGGCATGAGATTAACCCTGAGAAGGGTGCACTGATGCACCAATGCAAAGGCACAAAAGAACCCTGAGAAGGGTGATTAGTACGCTTTGAGCAAGAGTGTGAGGAAAGAGCTAAAGATACCCAAAAATAAATAAATCTTTTTGTGAATCTGGTGGATGAAACTCAGTCTTCTCCTTCTTCTCTCTATGCGGAAAATTTCCCAAGGCAAAGGATCTAATACCAATTGATCCAATTAGAGGGTGCACTCAACAAGTCGACTCAATTTAATAGAGGGGGCATCAATTTTGTGGAGGTCACATTAAATACCAACGAATTTAGTGAGAGATAGAGGTGCACCTTCCTTTGCCAATTCATATTGCTACCAAGAATGCCCCAACAACAAACTAAAACGAAGAGGAGAATAGAGGAGGGTGTACTGGTTTAACCAATGCGCATTGCCTTCACAAAATGCCCACGCAACACTCAAAATGTGATCACAAGAGAGGGTGCACGAGTTCCTATGGTGTGCAAAGATCTCAAACACTGACACAACAAAAAATTATTACACGTAGAAAAAGAGAGACGAGAAGATTCAAAAGAACTTCATCAAATGAATTAGAGAAAAACATCCCCTTTATTAATGCAGGGCAACTTATGACAAAAGTTATTGTTGCTTTTATTTTCTGCTACTCTCTATGCATTTAGACTAGCGATAGAAAGAACTGACACAAACTGACTAACCATTTATTTAGACATAGCCTTTCTTACTATATTGGCGAAGGATTTATTACAAATATATAAACTAACTAGCACTGGAACATATCATAAATTAACATAGTACATTCCTTTATAACTCCTTGCTTCCCGGATTGGCGAGATCCGATTAGAATAGAAGTTTCTATTAGTTGGCCAAGGAAGGGGGGACACCCTTCTCGGTGGCCCAAGAATCCTTGAAAATAATTCTCCTCATCTTGATTTGAAGGGTTGACCTGTTATGGACTAAGAATAACATAATTTCCGATACCTGCATCAATATAATTATCCATTAATTCATTTTATTTCGTTATGAAGGATACATGATTTCTGGCCTTCCCTAGGAACTTTGGCCATTGTTCCATCTTTGTTAGGCAATATCATGCAACTTTTGTCATTTATTATGTATCCTCCAATCATTGAAGACCAATATCTTCCTATAACAACTTCATACGTTGGAGGTAAATCTACTACTATGATGATAAATACTATTGTGATGTGTGGTGTGCAGTTACCCACGCACAAAAATATTTAATCTCACGGTAAGTTGGGACCTTTCTTGAATCAATTGCATAAATACTTTCCCCACTTTCAAAGTATTTGGTACATCCCATTCCGAGTGGCCTCCATGACTGACAAGGGCATGGTTTTATTGGTTGCTCCACTATCGACCAAACAATTATACAATACAACACCGTGATTTTATATCGTTATCTAAAACGATGGAACTTTACCCCTTGGATTGACTGATGTAAAATTTTGATGTTGCCTGAAATTCGTGACAACTACTTCTATTCTAGTGCTTGGTTCATCAAGGATATTCAAAATTTTCTCCCTTTGTTGTGGAATTTTAACTACCTCCATGAAAGGTAAAGTAATTCTTAACTTGGTCAAATCGTCAATCACATTATAGCTCATTTGTTGTGGATTATTTTCCTAATTAGCTACTATTTGTTGTTTTGTTGTCTCTGCAACATTTGCTTTTGTCTTTTCTTTTTATTTTTCGACAAACTCTTTTGTTTTGAATTTGTTTACTTGTGCTCTCGTTTGTACAACATTTTCGTGTGAAATGTCAGGCTCTTCTTGTTCAATGAAAATGTAAAAGGATGATTCACCTTCATCAGTCTGAACTGATTCAATAATTTCATCTTGAATAACATCGACGTCTTGATCAAAATTCTCAAAATTTTCTTCCAACATCATGACATTAAGGTTTGACACTCTAGGTGCCCTTTGCATGTGCTCTTCATTTCTATCATCTCTTTCATGTCTCAATATTTTCTCTTGGATAGGGTTTCCTTTTTGTTCTTGGATAGGAATTCTTGGATTTTGATTTGTAGGAGCAAAATTTTCAACTCTTCTTAACCTCGTTAGGCATAGGATTAGAGGTATGAGAAGAAATGATGGAGTAATCGTGAACCCGCATACCTACGGTGAAAATTTTTCCAACCTTTTTTGTGAAACATTTGGAGGCCGTGTACTCCTTTSATTTGCAACTTTTACATGTTGTCAATGTTGTTCATTGGTACTGACCACAATTACATTATCTTCCTAATTATTTTCAATAGTAAKCACCTAAGGACTCTGGCTATCCCATTCCTCTTCTTCAAATAAAAAGGTATTTGCAAATGCAACAATGYAACCCACATAAATCAAATGATTCATGAATGTGTGGTAAGGGTCAAACCCTTTGAATTCATTTGCTAGATTTAAGTTGAATTGTTCGAATTGAACCGAAAATGCATCAATGTTTGTAATGCTTTTCAATACTATTTCTCCAACCTTCCAGRGCAGAKGGATAAATTGACTTTCCCTTTTTTCAAGGAAGAAATTAKCCCAAAATTTGTATTTTCTGCACACTTCTACTAGARACATCTTATCTGATACATAATATGGAAGGTATGATGGTTTTTCTTTAGAAAAATAAACCCAGATGGGGCTGAACTGTTCCATTTCTTTGAAATTTCGTCTTTTTTCTATAAATGTTGTCGCTTTGAAAGAAAGTCTTGAAGTACTTGGCCCAAAGATGAGCTTCTTAAAAGGAGAAGCAAATGAATTATGTACTTTGTAAAAGTGGCACATAGACAATTGTTTCCATAAGGCAGGGTACCATGTATAAACAAGGTCAATTTTTCAATTGACATGTTTTGGTAAATGTAACCCTTTAAAAACATGACAATATGTGATAACACATATTAAATATGAAGACATATAGAATTTCTTATTCTTTCTGAAATTTGATAGTTGAAAAGATAGTTCACCATAAATGATCTTCACCCAGTCGAAACATGTTTTTTCATGACTGGAGAAATATAATATGTCCAGATCTAGAGGAGAAATATAATATGTCCAGATCTAGAGGAGAAATTGTAGCAATTGATTCTTGTCCAGCCACCCTGGTGAAAATCCATGCCATTTGTTGATAGGGATACCTTGGAAAATTAACCTGGATAGTTGTTTGGTCTTCTGGCATCATGGTTGGATCTTCAAGATATTCTTGTAAGAGCTCGAGTCCACCACTTGTCGCCTTCAAGAACTCTTTAGCTTTGTCCCCTTTAAATGTAATCGTTGGCTCTATAAGTCTGAGCATTCTTCTAAAAAATAGAAGGACTTAAAGAAATCGGGGATTCACACTGATGCTGAATTATTCGTTGGTTTTTATCAAACTTATCTATACACCAATAAACTTGTTCCTTGCAGTTGAATACTTCAAGAATACAACCTACTGAAGCAATCCTATATGTTCAAATCTGATTAAAACTTCTCTTAGGAAGAGACAACGTCGAATAATTTGTAGGCTCTTGACCATTGGAATTTCTAGTCTTCTCGTCCAAAAGTATTGAGTGTATCTCCGCATACTTGCTTTCTCCTTCTGGTTGTCACGCTAAATGAAGTTAGAAAACTATGGTGCAATTCCTTTTCAAAACATTGTTATCAAGGTAATCCCATTTATTATACAATACTTTGGAGCCTTTGGTTCAAAGAATTGTTAATGCAAGATAATCTTGAAATTAAAGGATGGCAGAATCGAGAACAATGCCATTAATTACAAACTTTTTACACTTAACCATTTGTTATCTTCATGAGATCCACATTAATTATTCATTGGAGAATGTGACAAGATGAGGCGAGGATTTACCACGGGGCCGTAGAGGATCGAAGGTATGAGAAGAAATGATGGAGTAATTGTGAACCCGCGAACCCACGGTGAAAACTTGAAAAATGACTAAGTATAGGAACTCAATCAAGATCGGGGGTAGATGACAAGAAAAATAAAAATTAGTGTGAAGCCGCAGTCCTATGGTAGAGTTTCGATATTTTGGCTAAGTATTGAAATGTCGCATAAGTAGAAAAGTATTGAAAATACACTAATTATAGAGGATCGGTCGGACCTAAAGGTCGCGATGATAATGAATGGAACGAAGAACTCCTTTTGACCCACGATGAAGTATTTTAAGAATTTTTTTAACTATAAGTGTGAAATAATGGTACACTTTGAAGACCACGAAGCTTTACGCTTTGAACAAGGATATGTGATGAACTTGCAAGAGACTCAAAATAATCTTAGTATGGGTGCATAATGGGTACGATGGAATACAAAAGTGCATTTTGGAAGAGGCATATCTTTGTACAAGGATGAAATTGTCTCACGAACCCATGACAAAACAATTTTTTTTCTAAGCGTGGAGATATATTTAAAGAAAGATTTGTGAAAGAATTAACACACATTTGGGTCAACAATCTGTCATAGAGAACCTGTTGTGCAGAATATCTTTGATCGTAGCAATTGCTAAGGCTTAACTTCTTGTGATCAGGAGGTCATCAACATAGAGAACTAGGATAAACAATGAGTCTTAGTTTATGAGCATGTAGATGTTCATGCCCCAATTGTATCTAACAAATGCTAAGAAAGCATGTAGGCATCCGTCTTCACATACCATGCTCTAGGCACCTTATTGAGGCCATAGAGTGAATTTTTCAATCAACATACTAAGGATGAGTTCTATATGAACTATTGGGGATCCTCCATGTAAATCTCCTTTAAGAAATTCCCGTGAAGAAAGGAATTATTCATGTCCATCTGGTGAACTTTAGACCCCCTAGTTGTTGTAATGGCAAGGGACAATAAGATGGAGTCCATCTTTGTTATGGGAGCAAAGGTCTCATCATAGTATATCCCATGGATCTATTGAAAACCTTTGGCAACAAGTCTTGCTGTATACCTGCTCACTTGTTCGTCTACCGCCTTCTTGGTCCTGTAGACCCATCTGCATTTGACAAGCTTTCTATCTGAAGGAAGCAGAACTAGATCCCAAGTCTGGTTCTTTAGGAGAGAGTTGTACTCCTCCCACAAAATGGCTTCCTAGAAGGAATTCATGTAGCACCCTTTGCATAAATTTGTGGGTCTAAAGCTAGAACTATATAGAAATGCATGGGCATCACTAATTCGGTAGTTGTGAGTGAATGGGGAGGATCCTCATACTAAGACCTCATCCTCCTCTGATCTACTGAATCCTCCATAAGGTCTCCTACTGCATGTAGGGTGGTATGTGCCCACTTGGGCAGTTGTGGTGGCTCAACATATACATTCTCATCATCTTTCAAATGAGATTAAGAGCTCATATTTGAGCCATGATATGAGTGAGTGGACTCATCATCATTGTTGTCTGGTGTAGGTAGTGGTACAAAGGTATCTGCATGTGGATCCAACGATGCATGCAAATGAGTTTCCTCAAACTGAACATTGTGCTCAATGATGAGCTTGTTAGTAGAGGGATAAAGTAACCTGCAATGCTTCACACCATCTGGATATCACACTAATATGCATGTTGTACTTTGCAGATCTAATGCTTTTCTCTTTTCATAGGGTACGCAGGCCCATGCGCGTGATCCAAATATTTGAAAGTGGGTGACTTCCAATTTGTTTCTGCTCCATGCTTCAAAGGGATTCCGGTCCTTGATAGATCTGTGAGGAGATATGTTTTGAATGTGGTTAGCACAATAAAGTGCCTTAGCCCAAAGCTTAGGCGATATAGATCTTGAATGGAACATGCAAGTGGCCATCTCCTTGAAGGATCGATTATTCCGCTCGACTACTCC
>JASDQU010372258.1:10654-27689 GCA_032191745.1 Picea mariana | reverse complement strand
CATAATCTATTAGTATCACCAACATGCGTCAGTAGTAAAGCATACTCAAATTTATCATTGAATTTATTGAAAGTATACAAATGAGATTGGTGGTTTACCTCACCAACAACAATCGTGGACTTGTCATGCATATCAAATATGGTTCCAAAATTAGGTGTAAACTCCACCCTTTTTACTATACCCGAATTCGTTATCTGATAAAAAAGAGCAGTTTCACGGAGAGTTTTGGAACATGCGAGACATTCTCAAACTTCCATGTCATAGTTCTACTCTCCGTTGACTAATGACCTCAACTGGCATATCATCTCCCATGAGGATGGGAGCACCCGTGCATGCAAAAATAGAAGATAACACATTTTATGTTGCTGCCATATGATGGAATGTGCCTGAATCTAAGATCCATGCATCAAGAGAAGAGTTAATGGAAATAAGTGCATGGGAGTTACCTTGTTTTGTTGGTGCTTGATATTCTAACTTCTTCTCAGCAACTTCGAGAATATGATGTCCAAGGTTGTTCTTCTGAAGAATCTACGCCATCAAATCAATCCATTTCTTTATGCATGTCAATTCAGGATGATAGTCGCGGTTGTAGTAACCACATTTATTCTTCCCTTTCTTTCTTTTTCCACCTTTGGAGCATGAAGAATCATCAAAGGCTTTGGAGTACCCTTCCTTCTCTGGCTCTGCATGCACCTTTCCCTTGTTTTTCTGCTTGGAATTTGAATTGGAAGTGTTGCTGCTTTCATGCACAACAAGTGCATGCGCATTGGGTCCCTTGATTATCCCCATTTTGATGAGATTATCTTGCTCATGAATGAGGGCTTCAATAAATTGATCCAATGTTTTCATTTTCTAGGTTGCTCCTGAAGTGAATAGGTTTGTATGGAATGATGAGACGAAAACAACATAATCCAGACCATGTTTTCCCAAGATAAAAAGGATTATTTGATTGTGTTGATTGAATTTGTCTATTCTACATCCCTTTAGATGAAGGAGGAGGGACTTGAATTCAGCTTGACCTTGAGCATACAACCTCTCATTTTTTCCTGTTTTCCAAAGAGATCCTCCAACTTTGTCCAATTATCATCTGGTATGGTACAAGATTCAATGTGAAACAAAAACTAAGGGGACATAGACACACAAAGGAGGTTGTTGGCCTCATCCATGTGGTTGAGATAATCGTTCTTCTTAATGGTGAAAGCTGGATCCACCTTTGTAGCCATGGTAATCCAGTACAATCCTCTACATCTGAGTTGATGCATAATTTTTAGCTTCCACTCGAAGTAGTTATGAGGCATGAGAAGTATTACCGGTGATTAATCCATGTTTTCTGAGTGCATCTTCCTTATGTACTTGTAAATATAAATGCTTATGCACTTTATCCTAGCAATCAAGGCTTTGATACCATGTGAAGTTTTCAAGACAAACCTAGCTAGTAGAAAAGTCACACAAAATTGCGAGAGAAAGAAGAGAGAGAAAAATAAAGAATTGTATTGAATATTGAGTAAAATGGTAAAATACACATGATATACTCTACATTGCTAAGTGAATGTGGCACGATAGTGATCTAGAAAGATCTATACATTCACTAACAAAAACCAAAGTAATCTGACACATAGTCCTAGTTAACTGGTCCATGCAATCATCAACTAATTGAGTCACAGAAATGGAAGTGAGAGAAAAAAATGCAATCACAAGATATGCACCCTCTTGGCCACATGCATGAGATATGCACACTCCTGGTGAGGAATCCAGGGTGAACATGCAATTGCTGGTGATAAAATTGGGTTGCCATGAATGAGTGACCTCCACTAGTCTAACTGAGGTGTAACTGACTCCGAATTGAAGAGGGAAGGTGCCCTATTTTTTAGGAGGCACCCTAATTTGTAGGGGAATAATATTAAGAGATAATATTCTCATCTATGGAAGTGCCCTCAACATTGGACTATCAAATTTAGGAAAATAATTATCTAGGTGAGTGTGTAATATCTCCAACATATCTCACCTCGTAGCATATGTTGTTGAGTGAAGTGCATAACCTTCCGAAAGGCATATGTGATTTTGTAAAATTTGAATGGCCATATTTTAGAAGTGAGCAATTTATGTGCTTTGGATGATAGTTTTTAGATGTTATTTTTTATTTTTTCATTGGATGGTTGACAAGTATTTAAATATTGATTAGTTGAAGGATCATTAAAGATTGATTAGTTAAAGGATATGAAAAAGAATAGGAAAAAGGAAACTTTCTATAATTTAAGTCAAAGGTTTTAAGACCTAATTATTTATAGGAGGAATGGTTTCTCTCAACAATGGATTATCTGTCCTATTTTAAAAAAAAGGAAATGAAAGTTCATAAAGGGTGAGGTAGATCAATAAAATCATGTTTTCTAACCAAGACAAATATCCTTGAATTATATGCGTTATAGGTTGATCCAAGTTTGGTAAATACCATCTGGCCTTTGTCAACCATGTCTAGCCATTAGTCTTTAATATTGCATGGGAAGGTTGTCTTTCAATATCAAGAGATGATGTAGGGGAGAAAAGTGGAAATGCAAACTTAAGTTGACATTATTTGGATTGTAAGATCCTTTTATAGTTTACAATGAGTCCATTCACAATATATCATTCTATGATTTTATTAATACACATTGATGTTAAATTTATCTTTAAGGGTGTCACTCCCAAATGAGTCTCTATTCAACAACCAAATACATGGTTAATGTTTCCTACAAGATTTTGGTTATAACACTTGCTTTCATGTAAAGCACATTCATTCACAAAACATTTTCCTTGAGTATAATAGTTTTGTGAAAAGAGAGATGTTGGGATGATCTAGTGGTATAGATTCCTCAACATTTAATTATTAATCCGGGCAAGTAAAATTATGAGACACACACAATATGTGCAAAACTAGTCTTGAAATTGCCTATGAATTCCTACTATGATCAAAGCAATAAATTGCAAAACTCACAATAAAAAATTCATTCCTATGATCACATTCACTTACACTTGACCATCAAATGGTAGGGACTTAGATTGCAAGAAGTCACTCTGTGTGCTTACTTACAAACCCACTTTTTTTTGGTCAACTAGGTTCTGAAACCAGAAAGGAATATTTTTAAATGTGAGTAAAAGATTGGCCGAAGATAAATTCAATCTATCCAATACTAAGATGAGATGTGCAAGTAAGAGAGTTTACAAACTTAGTTTGATATTTAGGTATATTATGTGAGAACTATTGGTATAGCACAATAGATGGAAGAACATTGCAATGTTTGGTTTTCTTCACATCATCATCCTAAACAATTACTCACCATATATAAAACACCAATGTTTGCAATCTAGAATTATACTTCTACAAGAAGCTATAGTAAATGAAAAAAACAAGAACAAACATGAAAGCAATTAATGGGAAGTACTTCAAAAACACCATTGCTTAAATATGAAGACAACACATATAGGGGGCCCTCTTAGAGACGGTGTCGATAAAACTCAGAACTTAAAATAACTTCAATGCATAAAAGAACTCATAACTTCATTTAATTGATTTCAAAGCAGATATCAACAATTACAATATTTTTGAAGGTTCATAACCATATTCTCCCTTTCTAATTGATCCATGTACTATTCTTTGAAGATTATTTATACAAAATAATAAATAACCATTTCACAAATTCTTAGAACTAACCCATCAGATCCGAGTTGGGTTTTACACATTAAGAAAGTTGAAAATCGGTTGCTATAGGAAAATCTAGGCAATTATGTTTTGAAGAACGTCTTTTACATCCCACATAATGCACGTTTTCCGGATTTAATCCTCACTTGTCACCTAAATGACCCCTTTCCACACAAAACCCATGTCACGGAATTTGTTGATTCTCCCTCATCGCCCCATAATTTGCCGTTGAATATCATTGCTCAATACACTGTTTTTAGAAAACATATTACATAAAATATGCTTAGATCTCCATTATAGCATTGGTCATGGTTGTTCCTTGATATTATGGATCAAGTCCTTGATTATGTAACAAGTTTGTCTTCGTTCCTTTCTTTTATCATTTAAATCCCGATTATGTGGATGAACTGGCAAATTTGCAAACAATTCTGCAGAATTCCTATAATAACTGCCTGCAAATTTCCTGTAATAATAGACTGCGGATTTCCTGTAATAACGACCTGCATATTTTGACTATCATTTACTGCCAGGTGTTGGGTGACATGGAGAGGGTAAAATGTGTATTTCACCATCTCCAAAGATTGGTGAAGCACCTCCAAGTGAAAATCCTTCCTTAGAATGAACATAACTATATCAACCATCAATTCCTGTAATTACTCATGAAACAAAKTTATTCATGTAATAACTGATTTATAGCCATTCAATTTCAAAATTAGCTTTAATTATCATTTACAAGGAAAACTTAAGAGTTGATTTCCAAAATACATCTTATACCTTGTTTGTGCACATTATACCATGAAAATGGATGGACRTAAGCAAAAGTAAAGGTTTGTAAGGCAAAAATGGAGGTGAAAGGGCCTGGTGAAAAGACCAAAATTGACTCCCAACAAGAGATATATCCTTAACAACATAATTGTGATTTGAAAGGATGGGATGGAATGGGCTACAATTATAGTCCAAAATATGTTGTTTCTCAAAATCAACTTTGAAAAGGAATAAGATAATCTTAAATGACCCTCTATTCATCCCATGCCCTAATCCTTGGACTTCAACCTCTTCTTTCTCTCAATAGTAGAAACTCTCTTTGTTAAATGCTTTGGTTTGTCATATCATTAATTGTTTCAAGACTAAACAGGAATGGTTTTTTCACTATCTTGTACAGGGCCACTGATCCAAAAAGGGTCCAGAGAAGACTAAGGATAACTCATAATTCACAGAAGCAACTCAGGAAGCTTAGAATGGCCTCAACAGATAGAGAAAGGGAAAAAATTCAGAGTCCTTAAAACTTAGTGAAATTGGCATCATCGCGAAGAGCGCGTCGCAAGATTTCCAACTACGTAAACTGCTTGTCAAACAGAGTTACGAAACAAAAGATATTTTCTGTCAAAGTTTTGGTCAACCTAGCCCAGTCAACATGGATGAGTCAACATCCATATTGTTGATGTCAGCATTAGTACAAATGACATCATCATTCGTACAGGGTACATGGCACATGCAGAGGATGACATGTGTCATGATGATGTCAACATGATGACATGGCAGCACCAGAGGCTGCCATATGTTACTCATTTTTTTATTTTTCCAGTCAAATCCATGGACCAATGAAAAGGTGCCATGTGGCAACCTGTACAACCATGTGACAGATTGTACAAGCACCTTTCAGATGATGTGGCAAGCTGACAAAGCAGGAGGGATGATGTGGCACTGACGATACAAGAGTGGTGACGTGGCCCAATGGGAGGCTGCCACATGGCCAGTCATGGGCTACCACATGGTAGCGGGATAATGCCTAATGAGGGCCAACAACCAAAAAATCAAAAAAATATATTGGTGGGGTTGGTTGGCGCCAACCCTCAATCTACCACTTTTATCACAAATCCTGCCATATCGGACTGGCCAAACAACACTCCGCCAAATCTATCATTGTTTCCAAAGTTAGCGAAGGAACTTTCCACAGTTTAAAACAAACAAGCCAAAGGGAGGAGGACCGCGGGTTTGACCCCGGGACCTCATCTAATACAAGTGCCTAATAATACCTTCGCCAATAGTTGGGCCAAACAACCAATTTGGTAAGTCTGCCCCCTTTTTAATTTAAAAAGTTGTTCTACCAATGCACGGGGGGGAGACCAATGCACGCGACAGGCCGTACCAAGGCATGAAAAACGATGCAAAGGAAAATCATTAATGCATACTGCAGGCATGAAAATCGAGAAAATTTTTCTCAAGGGCCTGGAAGTGCCAAACTCAGATCGAGGCATGGAGACAATCATTTTTGGGTAATTCGACACCATGAATTCAGTGGTGCTGTATGTTTTTCTGATCTGAGCAAAGCTTCTGCAGCTTGACTCCAAAATGAGGTATACTTATGTATTTTTACAAATTCTTTTGCTGAGTTAATAAAAAGGCCTACCCATTTGGGAGTAGGACCCAAAGATGTAGTCCATCAGGGACGAACTCCGTTATCAAGTTTTTGTGTTCAGATATGATGCTTATGTCTTTTCATTATTGAATTATCCCTTCTTTATGGTGTACTTCATTTTATGCTCATTTAATACAATTCTTTAATAAGTCACATCGATGAAAAGATCCTGGATCATGTTGGTATCAAAGCAATCATCTTTGACTTGAATTGTTGAGTGTGAATGCTTACTAGGTCCAAGCATAAGCAGGAAATCTTAAGACTTTCAATCCCAAAGTTGGTCGTGCATATAGAAGGAAGAAAATGGTCGAAGAGGACAAGCGTGATGAACATGAGAAAAACTTCCACATGGTATTTTATTGCTTGTCAAAAATGGTCAAGCGAATGTATGGAGACTACGAGAAGAGGATGAAGAAGAAATGGAAGAAATAGGAAGCACAAGCAAATGATAATGATTCACTGAATCAAGGGGCTGGAGGAGACCCTCCCGAACCTCCATCTTCACCATCAAGTTCTAGCTCTTCTTCCTCTGAGCATGCTCATCATTCTCATCATTCTAGCCATAAAGATTATTTTAAGAAACCATTATTAAAGCTTGATGTAAAATTTGCTTTACCTATGTTTAATGGAGATGCTAATCCTGAAAAGATAGATAATTGGATCCGACATGTTGAAGTATATTGTCGTGTTGAACAAATTGATGAAGAGGAAGTTAAAGTGCAATTGTCCTCTCTTCGGTTGGAAGGCACCGCTCTCGTATGGTGGGAGAGGAAACTTCAAGACAGAAGTAAGTGTGGTAATCTTCTTTCCTCATGGTCCGAATTTAAATCAATGATAAGGAAGCAATTTTATCCATTGGATTATTTACATAAAGCAATGATGGAATGACAAACTTTAAGACAAAGTAAAGGTCAAACCGTACAAAGTTTCAAGGAAGAATTTAGGAAGAAATCTCTTGCATTAAACATTCCTTTGGGTTCTTATGAAACTTTAATGAAGTATATTGGTGCACTTCACAGTTATATTCATCATACTTTACTATTGTTTAACCGCACCAGTCTTGATGAAGTTTGTGTGCAATCCACTCACCTTGAGAACAAGGGAAAGCATGTTCAAGAAGATCCCACAAAGAAACCTTCCAATCGCCCACATAAGCAGTTTAAGAAGTTTAAAAGGAAGGACAAAAAGACCGCCACTGTAAAGAGGGAAGAAGGAAAACCATCTTGCACTCATTGAAAGAAGAATGGTCACGATGATGAACATTGTTGGAAACTGCATCTAGAGAAGAGACCGAAACAGTTCAGTGGAAAGCGGAAGACAAAGACCATTTCTATAGTGCAACAAGATCTTGGTCCCGATTCAAGAGACGAAGGAAAGATCACAATGGTTGGAGTACAAGGTAAAGTTTCCCTTCATGCTAGTTCAAATTCCAAGAGGAATGAATTATTTCACATAAGAGTTGTATCTAAGCACACTAAGATAGATAGATTATTTGATTCGGGTTCCCAAGTAAATTTGATATTTGAAGCACTTGTCAAAAATATGGGTCTTGAAACTAAACCACATCCAAAGCCTTATCCTCTTGGTTGGGTATGTGATAAAGCAAAACTTAATGTCACCAAGCAATGTAGGGTTAGATTTTCTATTGCTTCAAAGTTGATTGATGAAGTGGATTCAGATTTTGTATCACTTGATATATGTGGCATAGTGCTAGGGAGTCCTTATCTTTATGATATGTTATAACCCTATGATTCATGGGATCAATGGGTGACTATAAATTTTCCCTCTAGTTGTATTGATCACTGTAAATAATTTTTCATTCTGCAAATGATTTACAAAAATAAAAAGAAAAGGAAAGAAATAAAAAGAAAGAAAAGAAAGAAAAAGAAAGAAAAGAAAGAAAAAGAAAAGAAAAAGAAAGAAAAGAAAGAAAAAGAAAAGAAAAAGAAAAGAAAAAGAAAAGAAAAAGAAAAGAAAAGAAAGAAAAGAATAAAAGAGGGCATAAAAGAATAATGATAAGGCCCCATGCAATAAGAATATATTGATCCATACAGTCTAACCATGGTCAAGTCTTTTGAATTTATGTTGATAGGATTACTGAATAAAGCTTGGCTGAATAGTTTAATCTTAGCCAAGTTGGATAGGTTAGTTAGTGAATAAATTTGATCAAACTGTTTAAACTTGATCAAATAGCCCTAGGATAGAGTAATTTTTAACCAACCATCTAATCTGGGTTAAATATGTTAGATAAATAGATTAGGCCTTAGGTTAATAGATTTTCGTTTCAATAAAACAAGCATAAAATTGGATGAGGATCTTTGTTTTGATGTTAGAAGGTTGTGTTCTAACCCCTTGGTGGAAAAATGAAAGGGAGCAACGCAAAAAACCCACAAAATGGCGCTATCCTAAGTTTCCACAATGAAATGTGATCCACACTCCATGGTTAAAGAGTGTGCCGAGATCAATGGTTGAGCGAACAATGCTTAGATCAACGATCGATAAGTAATATCAGACCCCCTTGACCATTCTACCTTTAACGGAGGGGGCTGGGGTCCGAGTTGGTGGTTTTCCACAGTAGGCCCCCTCCTAATGTGGCGTGTTTGTGTTAACTCGGACCCCCCTTGCTCTAAACCGGTTACCGCCTACCTCCCCCTCTGAGTAAACCACCATACCAGATTCCCATACCATCACCGTCCCGTGACATCACACTCCACTACCACTGCTTACAAGTCATGTCTCATTACTCCGCCAACGTACTTTCCTCCACTCACCCATCACATGTCACATCCCATTCACTTCTCCTCCAATCACTGCCTTCCACATCATCCTCACACACCCATCACCCATCCTTTACCTTCCACCTCATACCCGAGTTATTCGTTGGCCAACTAATACATGCAAAAATATCCGTTAGCCTACTAACTTTTTCCCCATGCCTCCAAGGGATACTCGTTTGCCTAGATAATCCTGTTTTTTCACCATTTCTTCATCATTCACAATCCAAACACCTCTGAAACCATTACTCTCTTTGTTTTCTCTGTCTACAACCTCCATTAATTCCTGGAATCTACAGTCAGAGTCATCTCTTTTTCAAAA
Source organism: Picea mariana (assembly GCA_032191745.1). Classification (NCBI taxonomy): domain Eukaryota; kingdom Viridiplantae; phylum Streptophyta; class Pinopsida; order Pinales; family Pinaceae; genus Picea; species Picea mariana. The sequence goes on along the minus strand of JASDQU010372258.1, from coordinate 18,498 downwards.
TTCTTAGGTATCAGTCGAAGTGATGGTGCCAAAGTCCAAACATTCAGAAGTCAATGAAAATCCTTTCCTCCTGCCTCCTGTCCACCTCGACCAGATCCCTCTGGACAATAAAGATTACCTGATTTTAGAGCCCAAATGTGAATTTGATTTTGCTGAGTTACACTCTTGGTTCAGAGACACTTTCTTAGACCAAAGTGACGAGATTGGACTTTGGGAGTCCAATCTCCCACTGTATCTTTTTCCCTAAATTGATCATTTCCCTGAGTTCTCCCTCAAGTGTCAGGCACACTATCTTCATGATCAAAGAGTTATTGTTTCATCCTCTGGAGAGACCCTGTTCACTATCACACCTGAAGCCATTGACCAGATCCTGGAAATACCCAGAGCCAGATCCTTTTCTCCTTTTACCATTGAGATCCTAATCAAAATGTATCAAAAATTGTCTTTTCCTAGAGAGCGAAAATTTTTGAGCTTTTCCTCCCTAAGAGTGCCCCATTAACCAAATCAAATCCCCTGTATCAGTCATCGATTTTCTCAGTAAAAGGAAATCAAATTATTTCCTCTCTTTGCAGTCTACTTGGATACTACTCAGACGAGTGGGTAGATGAACCAATCTTAGGTTATCTATCTATTTTCTCTACCAAGGAAAGGGCCACAATGCAGTTCGACTACAATAGTTTCCTTTCCGAGAATATTCATGAACAACTTTTCAAGTTTCCCATAGAAGGCATGTTCTGGTATTCTTCAATACTCGCATACTTGTTTGTATTTTTCCAAATAGACAAGTTCCTGTTTTCCATGCAGAAGCTAGATCAGAATGACAAACCATAGCCGGCCACATCCTGGACGTCTCTATTGAGAAGGAACTCATCAGAATTCACCTTCAATTAGTTCATAGATCAGTTCTACCACCCAGTGGTAAGCATGCTCAACGATAGACAAGAACCAAGGATAAACGAAGAGATCCAATGAATTCTACATCTCTCAGACCTCGCCAAGACCGGAGACTGGTATCTGTACCAGAACCACACAGAGATTAGAATCTATGGATGCGAGTTGGCCCCTTACAAGCTACCTAGATATTTTTTTGTTCGGATATTCGCTTTGGAATATAACAGGCAAATGATTAACTCATACGATATTCATTTTATAGCCTTCAAGAAGAAACAACAATTGAGGATCAAGGGACAGATAGGACCTTTTATCTGTAACAGCCGAGCTGCAGGGGCAATGGCCGATAAAATTTTTAAGGAGATGAAGTTCAACATCAGTTTTCCATGGCACTATGACCGTTGTGGCATCATCGCAGAAACCAGGGTAAAGAACAAAATCTCTCCATATGCTCATGTTCCCAAACCAGAAATTGAGAAGTTCATGAACCAGACAGAGTGGGAAGTGAACACCTTGGAAGACTTAGAACAACAACCTCCTTTAGCCAATGTTTCACAAACCACCACTCCATCAGTACTAGCAGAAAAGAGGCCCAGAAATGAAGTCTCCCCTCCAGTTACTAAAGTCTTAGCAGAGGATTTACGGGTTTACAGGAAAAATTCCAAGACCAGTCAKACCCCTGACAGATCTACGGGAGAAGAGACCCAGGCTACCACAGTAGTCAAGGGAGAACATTCACCATTGTTCTGAAGCAGTCAACAAAYGATGTCTACTTMTTCATCAAAGAATCAGATTGATACCACCTTGAACACCCAACCATCACAAGGATCCGCAAGACTAAGTATTTTTGAGAAATACAATCTAATTAAGAAAAAGAATGAGATGTTGACCAACAACACCTATSCTCAATTCTGGAAACAAACATCAACAACACATCATAGACTACTCTCTACCTTTGATACAAAGAAAGGGAGAATGCATTTGTCCTTCTTGCAGGCGCAGGTGCCTCAACCAAAGGAAATATCTGATTACAAAAGGTCAACTTTCGAGTTTTATGTTGCAGAGGTACATCCAGCTGACCAAATGGACTTACACAAACATACTGGAGAAATGATTTTCTCAATATTGGAAAACACTTCCGCAACTGCTGCAAAGTTGCAGGTTTCTCTGAACAATGTTCAGACTCAACTAAAGTTGGATAAAGTGTCATCTTTTGCAAAGGAAAACCAGATCAAATATTTAGAGGAGCTGGTACTTAAAATTGGGTACAACCCCTCCAATGTGAAAGTAGCTGAAGACTCATAGGTTAAAGAGATTTCCGAGACAGAAGGCCAAAAAGAAGAAATGTTAAAGTTAATCATGGAGCAGAATGCATAGATCAAGGAGATGGAAGCAGAGTTGGAAAGATTAGTAAAGGAAAAGGAACATACAATGCACATGGAGGTCATTCCACTGAGTGCAGTTCCCCTCACAAGAGTTAGCACAACAACAACATCAACAACTACCACAACAAAACTTCCATCACCTACCCCAGTGACAGTTCTAGAAACATCTGAAACTCTAGCAAAGTCAATGGAGGAGATGACTATACAAGAAGCAGAAATCAAAAGACTGAAACAAGAGATAGAGAATCTACAGATACTTAAATCCTCCTTCCAGGCCAACTACAACACTAAGAGGCACACATCAGAAAAACTTAAGCAGGAACTACAACAGCTACAAAAGCAAACAATTTTGGGCAAAACACTAGCGGAAGACAAGRAGAACATTTGGATGGATATMTCAAAATCCACGACTGAAATCTAGCCACTTGTGCAGATCATGTTTGAGMAACATGAATTKGTGTTGAGAAGTAGGCAGGCCATTGACAGAACAAAGGGAGAGTTGGGAGAAATGCCCACAGAGGCAAATGAAATCATCAGGTTTCTAAATTCGAAGACTAAGGAGGAGCTGGAAAACTTGGAAATTGAGGATAGGATAGAGAMTATCCTCAAGGTTAAGAAAGTTCTAACCAAGAGAGGACTAATGTTACAATTGGAGGAGAGAGCCCAGAGTATGGATAACGGAGTTCAAATATTCTTCAATAAGATTGAAGCTTTGAAAAAGAAAGGTCTTCCCAGTTTACTGGTTCTAAATGATAAGATGATGACTCTTTCCAACTACAAGCAAAGGATCAGCACAGTGTCAAATGATAGCTCTAATTTTTCAGGAATACAAGGTAGCATAATAGGCAAATCATTTTTAGAGACCTTACGGTTGGACCTTAGTATCCAACATGAAATCAAGTATATTTTCATCACCAAGCCAACTTTTGCCAAATATAGAGAGATGGATGAAGTCTACCGAAGGTTACTAAAAGTCACCATTCCCAGTCAAAAGAGATGGGAGGATCTGTGCACTCTGATCGAGTAAGTGATGAGGTTTAAAATCCAAGTAAGAATGCAGAGAATTCAAAGTCAAGTTGATGACTCGCCAACAACCTTCCCCAAAATCAGCACAAAGAATCCGATATATCATTAGCAATTCCTACAATTTTGCATCTTGTTATCTAGTTAGTTAGCTTTGGATTTTACCACATCCTGATAATTAACGACATGGTTGATTGTAATCTTCTCTATATATACTTCAAAATTCGAAGTATTGAGGGTTGATCTTTACGCCCAAGTAAACTGTAATCTGTAAACTTTCGAGAGATTTACCAGAAATAAAAGGGACTTTCACAGGATTCCTACATGTAGACGATTGGTGAAGTTTTTCTTTCTTTGTTGAATGTGTTTCTGCTCTGTTATCATTATGTTTCTTTCTTTCTATTTTGCAAAAGGATATTTAACGCATAATTTATCTCTGGTACTCTGTGCAACACTTTTGAAAATATAAATGTTTTCCTCTGATATTACAATATAAAATTCTTAAATGCTTTTTGTTGTAATTTATTATCTCGTCTATTTCTACTCTACGTCATTATTTTTCTAAAGGATCCAATGTCCGCATTACCTTGCCCTGTGAATCTACCTTTTAGACCTGTGTTTAATCTCAAACCTTAACACATAACCCATAGCCCAATGGAAGCGTAAATATATTTCATCCCTCTATATTAAAACAAAGCAACATAGTCCTATTTATTTAACTAGCCTAATACCTGAAACCTGAAACAACTCTAAATCTTACAGAGAGATCCCTCTCTGAAACTAGCAGGGATAGATCCCAGTTTTGAAGTGGTTGGATAAAGTTAACTTTGATAAATTTCTTCTACCCCCTAACAACCTCTGGGAATTTACAGAGCGTTAACATGATATAAAAGCATTCTTCTTTCGTCATGAGAACAAACATCACCTTACTAAAGGGGGAGTGGAATATATTGTTAGAGCCCACATCATGAGGGTAAACACAACACTTGTTAGTGCAAGACAAATGAAGAGAATCATAAATACTAATAAGAGATATGTACTCATGTTCGTAAGGGAAAAGGATGTCGTAACATCCGATGCTTTCCAAGGATGTGATCCTTCTCATAAGAAAGAATTATTTGATATTGTTTCTAAGTATGATGATATTTTCTAGGAACCAAATGGATTACCTCCTAAGAGGGAAATCCAACATGAAATACATATTCAACATGATTCTCCTCTTCTTAATGTGGGCATGTACAGGATGTTAGTTGTAGAAATGATAGAGATCAAAAATCAGGTACAAGGCTTATTGGATCAAGGGGTCATCAAGCCCAACTCATATCCTTATGGTTATCCGATCGTGATGGTGCCAAAGAAGGATGGCACATGGTGAATGTGTGTCGATTACCGAGCCTTAAATAAAATCACGGAGAAAAATCGATACCCTCTTCCTTGTATAGATGATTTACTTGATCAATTAAAGCATGTTGTTTAGTTCACTAAGTTGGATTTGCACAGTGGATACCATCAGATCAAGGTTGCAGAACATGATGCATGGAAAACTGCCTTTAAAACCAAACATTGATTGTTTGAGTGGTTAGTTATGCCATTTGGGCTTTCTAATGCTCCGACAACCTTCATTCGTGTGATGAATGATGTATTCAGGCCATTTCTAGATGATTTTGTGATTGCATATTTAGACGACATTATTATTTTTAGTGGGACTTGGGATGCACATGTAAGGCAAGTATTGGATACTTTTCAAAGGGAAAAGTTGTATGTAAATTTGCCCAAATGCCAATTTGGTAACACTGCACTTTTGTACTTAGGTCATATTGTAGGAGGAGGATAATTGAAAATTGATCCTTCCAAGATTGATGTAATTGTAAATTGGTCTGAGCCCAAAAGTGTAACCGAAGTACTAAGCTTCTTAGGTGCAGTCCAGTACTGGAGGAGATTCATTTCAAAATTCTCTTTTATTGTAGATCCTTTGCATGCCTTAACCAGTGTGAAGATCACTTTTTAGTGAGGAGGAAAGCAACAAAAATCTTTCGACACTTTGAAGGAAAAGATCAATACCGCACCAGTATTAGCACTGTCGAATCTTCAACAAACTTTCAAGATTGAGACAAATGCCAGCGGATTCGCCATGGGTGCAATATTGATGCAATATCATAAGCCTATCTGTTACCAATCTGAAACTTTTAACCGAGATGTTGTTAACTATCCTACATATGATAAAGAGTTGTATGCATTAGTTCAAAGTGTAAAGAAATGGAAGCAATACTTGTTAGGGAAGGAAACAATCATACATACAAATAATCAACCCTTATAGTATCTCCAAGCACAAACCAAGATGCAACAATCTCTACATTACAGGTGGATGGGTTTTCTTCAACAATTTCATTTGGTAATCAAATACAAAAAGGGTACAAGTAACAAGGTAACTGATATGCTTTCTAGAACTCCTATTGTTGCTTCTATTATTTTGAATAATGCTTCTTTATCTTATGATAGCTATGTGGAACAATATGCTTTTGATGAAGATTTTAAAGAAGTATTTGAGAAGCTAACCCATGGTGCACAGGTAGAGAACTATTGTTTGTAGGGAAAACTACTCTAGCATCTTGGAAAGTTATGTATTCCTACAAGTGAATGAGTCCATGTAATACGAGAAGCTCACACTTCTCTTGTSTCTAGGMTTTTTGGGGTAGGAAAAACTATGGATCATCTGCARAGATTTTGTTACCGACCTCAGATGAAAGAAATTGTAACTAAATATGTAAAGGGGTGTGTGATGTGTTCTACTTGTAAGTCCACTAATAGAAAATTGGGGCTATACTCACCACTTCTTGTTCCATCCCATCCATGGGAAAGTATCTCCATGGATTTTGTAGGGGGTTTACCAATGTCAAAAAGGGGCCATGACTATTTGTATGTTGTAGTGGATATGTTTAGCAAGATGTGTATCTTGATGCCATGTAAAAAGAAGATCACTGCTGAGAAGACTACTAATCTCTTCTTTCAATATGTTTGGGTTCACTTTGGGTTACCCACATCCATTATCTCGAATCGAGATACTCGATTCCTTGGGGATTTTTGGACAAGCTTGTGGAGAATGATGGACATCAAGTTGAAGAGGAGCACTGCTTTCCATCCAYAGACCGACGGACAGACAAAGGTTGTTAACCAAACAATGGTACTTTTKCTTCGAGGCTAYCGCAACAAGCATCCTAGGTTATGGGATGAACAAATACCCTAYGTACAACATGCTTACAATCGAGACTTACATTCCTGCACTCAGTGTTAGCCTTTCGAGACATGTTTTGGGTATTTTCTTAAGGCCCCTTTGGACTTGATGTATGGGAGAGATGTTGATTCAAATGAAGAAAGAAATGAAGACATGGTATTTAGAGGATCCAACAGGTACACCAAGCAGTCCGGGAACAATTGGAGAAAAGTTAAGCACAATATAAATCTTGCATGAAAAACATAGGGTTGATCATCAGTTCCAAGTTGGAGGCCATGTATGGCTTCACATCAACAAGGAAATATTGAAGGGTGAAGGCAAGAAGCTCAAGCCCATCCAATATGGACCCTTCACTATTTTGGAGAAAAGTGGTACCAATGATTTTCATCTAGATCTTCCACCTTATATGCATATCTACTCAGTTGTAAATGTAGAAAACTTGAAACTTTTTGATTCTCCCATGATCATAGATCACGATGAGGAAGTTTCAATACCTTTAGTTGATGAGTTTGCTCCTAAGTACTTGGATGAGTTGAAGGAAGATATCATCTTGGACAGAAGGACGAGGACTTCACGCATGGGTGATGTTGATTATCTTCAAGTGGGCTTAAAGGGCACACATCCAAGCAAGGAAAAGTGGATTGAGAAGGACAAGGTGAGGGAACTCTTCCCTCACTTATATGTTGATTGATGAAATCTTTTGGCGGTCCAAAAATCTCTCAGTGGGAAGGTGTGATCCAAAAATGATCCAGAGAAGATTAAGGATAACTCATAATTCACTGAAGCAACTCAGGAAGCTCAAAATGGCCTCAATAGATAGAGAAAGGGAAAAAATTCAAAGTCCTCAAAACTCAGTGAAATTGGCATCATCGCGAAGAGAGCATCACAAGTTTTCCAACACTGTAAATGACTCGTCAAATGAAGTTACGAATCAAAAGATATTTACGGTCAAAGTTTTGGTCAACCTAGCCCAATCAATAGAGATGAGTCAACATCGGTACTGCAGATGTCAACATCGGTACAAATGACATCATCATCCATACATGGCACATTGAACATGCAGAGGATGACACATGTCATGCTAATGTCAGCATGATGATGTGGCAGCAATAGAGGATGCCATGTGTCACTCATTTTTGGACTTTTTCGGTCAAATCCATGGACCAATGAGAAGGTGCCACATGGAAATCCATACAACCACGTGACAGACTGTACAACCACCTATCAGATGATGTGGCAAGCTGATGGCAAGCTGACAGAGCATGAGGGATGATGTGGCGCTTACGGTACAAGAGTGGTGACGTGGCCCAATG
>JASDQU010372257.1:154578-166016 GCA_032191745.1 Picea mariana | reverse complement strand
AAGGGGATCACTTTGGAGTTCATCCATATTTACTTCTTATCAACCATGAAAAAAAAATAATGAGTCATATTTACATCAAACACTATTGGGTCCATTACCCAAAACTTTGTGCTACGGGTCTTTCTTCAAGGGTTGACATCAATGACAACCAACCTTAATCAACACATATATCCAAAAAATAGTGTGTTGTCCAAAATTTAAGAAGTCAACTGTTCTCAACAATTCATAAATAAAAACTTAAAATCCATATTTTCCACTCTGTGAGGCAATCTTTCCCTTGTTGCTGATGTCATCTTTTGATCTCTCTGAATTTTCCTTAGGCTGTGTGGAATACTGGTAGGGAAAAGAGAGAATATTGTTCGTAAAATCAATTAAGTAATCCATAAAACAATTCTGTATTTAAAGAAAAATGATCTAACACCAACTAAACAATTATTGTGACCAATTAAACAATTACTATGTTTTAAAACTTGTTCACTATCCCACATTTAAATCTTCAACCCTTTTATATTAACATAGTGTATCATCATACTCAGGATCACTAGGCCTTACAAACTTCCCGTTAATAGGATTGTGCTTCTTTTCATTTCCTTCCCTTTTATATTTAAAAAAATTCCAAAGGAACATGCAGTCATATTACTTCAACTCTGTTCAACATATAAAAATATCAACCATTGCTAATAATTTGTAATTTCTCAAATCAAACATGGACACAGGTCTTTCATGAGTTGAACAATCTCTTTTAAAACATGCCCGATTCCATTATTTTGACAATATTAACAATTAAAATTGCAATGAGACCATACTACAAAAACCACGTGCTTCATCTCTGATGGTGCAATAGAACAAAGTGATGCACAATGTCTCCTTAAACCATACACAGTAACAACCAAGTCTCGGACATCAATTTTCCAATTAGTAATGATCCTGATCAGGACAAATTAAGCACACAACAACCACAAACTTCAATTGATACCACACTGTAGGATCACATAGACCAACGCATAATGAAAATGGACATCTCTGTGACTGTAAATTACCGTTTACTACCAATCAATCAATTTATAACAATGATGAGTTATCAATTCAACTAACACAACAAAAGGAGGCAACGACTGTATACCAATTATAATTTCCAATAATTAAAGCCACTGTCAATACTACTCAATAAAGTTATGATAGTCAACAAGATACCAGATAGAGTGTGACTGGTTGATTTTATCAAAACCAGGCTCTGTAACCAATGAACATAAGAAATAATCAAGGTTTCGCTCGGTCACCAAAAACAAGGAGACTAGAGGCTGACCATATCAATAGTAGGTGAGAACCTTCAAGACAAGCACGATGGAACAACAAGCTTCATAACCCTTAGATTTTTAAAATAGGGTGACAATTCAACACCAGGTAGGGTAGACAATGATGCAGAGGAGCAACGACTTCTCACTGGACAGTAACAAACACCAAGAATGCGTAGAGGCATATCCCTCATGATTTTCAAGAGAATAATGATTTATAACAATGTCGATAGAAAGGCAGACCCATGTACTACCAATCAACCCTAAAGCATATTTCTTGGCATAATGGCCACCTCATAACTAACAGTGTTGATGCCAATACCAAAAAATAATACCACAACCAGGTGAAAAAGATATACAATGATCAAGAGGTGGTTCAAAACATACACAACTTCCCCATAGCACCGAATACAACCAGATATGGTTACCATAACTATGAGGAGGAAGAAAAAGAATCTAAACAAAGAGAAACCCTTCAATAAAATACCCATAAAAACAATAGAGAGCCATCACAGTTTCCACCACATGAAACAACCAATGAAATCACAACTTCAACCATCGATTTTCCATTTGCAAATGAATAATACACAGTTGGTACAGAGAAAACACCCATGTGTTTACACAGTTTCCAAACTCAGGAAAACACAAACCAACACATTACTGTTGGTGTCTAAAGATGTCCTAAAAACAACCTTAGTTTAACATTAATTTATCAACCTGGAGATTCGTCTTTTATCTCAAGAATATCAACAAAGTCTATGCAGGTAGCTTAAAATCGTGTAGCTAAACCAAACCTGAGTTCATCAACAATCAAGTTCCTCAAATGTTCACCAAAGATTTTGAGAACTAATGGAAATGAAATATGATTATTAAGATGTTGTAAAATGGAAAGGAACTAATTAATCTATTGAATTCACTTAACTAAAAAGTAGTAATTGAATCTAAGAAAGGACTTGTAGAATTTACTATCAAATATGAATTCTAATTACTAGAAAGGAAATAGTGAATTACTCTATCTATGGAAAGAAATGACTGTAATCTAGTCAGAAGGGACAACTAATGTAACTTTTACCAAAAGGAACAACTATTCTAACTTTAACCGAAAGGAACAACTATCGTAACTTTAACTGAAAAGAACAACTATTGTAACTTTAACCGAAAGGAACAACAATTGTAAATCTAAGGAAAAGGAACAACGCGGATGAAAATGTGAGGAACTGTCAAGCGACAACTTCAGAAATGGGAATCATAATAGCAATCATTAATACTTGAGGGAAATGCCTGTCTTCTATACGCAAACAATCACACAATCATTAATACACTTATGCATTTATCTTTGGCTATTGTAAAAGAGATTTGAATCACAAAATAGAAATCAAACTTTGAACTAATACAATTATAGAATGAGACAATAGCTCCTTCAGACACGGCCCTCGGTCTTCAGAAGTACTGCTACAAGAAACTCAAAATGCAGAAATGGTAGAAACACTCAAAAATTTCATTGATTCCATAGTTGGTGAAATATTTACAAAAACTGCTTGCGCAGAGCAATTCTGAATTATGAATACTTGAATGTGATTTTTCTATCTCTTTTTCTGGATCTATTACCCTCTTATATATTACAATAATCTGGGTAAATCAAGCTATCCTAAGGATCAAAAGATCCTCAGGATTGCTTTACTATTATAAAGTTACAATATAGAAAATAGATTATCTTCAAAACTGCTTTGCGCCTAAAAAGTCTTCAACCTCCAATAGCTTTTGCATAGCCAAGATCTCTTTGGTTATCTTAGACAATTATTTATCCAATTCTGCAACAAAATCAAACCATTCCAATCGTAATTTAGAATCTATTTAATAAAACTTCAATAACAACTTTAAGAGACATATTAATCATGTTCTTTCCTATTTGTCCCTAACTATCTGAAGAGTCAATCAAAATTATATCATGAACTGTGGGAAAAAGGAAGATATTTATACCTTTTTCATAACCCAACATACCCCCCAACTTTCCTTCTTGCATGTCCTCATGCAAGCTGGAATGTTACATGTAAAGCAGTTATACTGGAGGGAGGAAAAGTTGGTTCAGAAGGTCTCCTGAAACCATTGCTTCTTTTGATTACATCAAAAGCGACGTCTTGTCTCTATTTATTAATTTGATAATCCCTCTGGTAAGTTTCTAGAGGAAACCAGATGAGAGGGGGGTTATACCTACATCCAATCCAAGAATGCCCTTCCTCCTCGAGTGGTCTAGAGTACCTTTCTACTCTGAAGTTTGTTGCAAAGAAATTCCTAAACCCAAAGGGCTCTCTACTTTTAACCTCATCGGAGGATGCATCCCATATCACCTTAGAAGAAGCAAGAGCTTCTTCTTTGAGTTCTCTAAAACATGTGAAACCTGAACGTATGACCTGTAAATGGATAGGGGCTAATGAGTTCACGACCCCCTCCCTTTTCATGAAGGTCTTATGTTGCATGATGCCTAGAAAGGATTTTGGAGGCTCTCCTCTAATCCAAAGATCTAACCTAGTTTCCTTCTTTATGAATATTTTGTGAGCCTTACCCCATTTGACTTGGTTTCTGGTAAAGGACAGGAATGCCTGGAACTATATGTCCCCTATGAAGGGAGTAGGGTTGTCTTCTCTTTCTTCTTCCAAAATGAAATTGTGGAAATATAATTCACACAGAAGGTATTGTACCTTCTCTTCCTGATCTTTGAAACATGAAATAAACTTGGGTACATTGGCAAATGAAATGGGTTTACCTGCTCTGATGGCCCTCACTCTCAACAATAGATACTGCTCCAGCAAGAATAAATCATAATTAGTGGTAGGGGCTCTTCAATTGATGGCATCATAGTAGACATCATAGATGTCTTTGATTTTCTCCAAAGCTTTTTCTAACTGGGTTTGCATCTTTTTTTACCTTTTCTTGGGCTCTAGTGAGCTCAGCATAAATCTCACTTTCTTTTGTTGACATATCCTTTAGTTTTTTAACAACCTTTTGATGTTCAGCCCTAGTGACCATCTCATCTCTGTGTTGAGCCAATGCTTGTTGGGCTTGTTCTAATTCTTCTTTTATCTTATCAATGATGGCACCCTATGCCTAAGATTGGGATTCTTGATATACATTCACTTCTTCTCTTGAGCGAATTAATGCTTGCTGGGTCTATGCAAGCTCTGCTTCCAGTCTATTCATAATAGCACTCTTTTCCTCGAACTACTCTATCATAGTTAGGAATTCACCTCTGTTTTGAATCAGGGTTTGTTGAGACTGTATTAATTCTTCCTCCAGTCTCCTAATAGTAGCATTCTGCTCAAAGAGTTGAGTTGTTTCTTCTAAAACTACAGTGTTTGTTTGTATCTCAGCATCAACCACCTCTTGTGTTTCTACATGAATTACATCTTCATCCCGAGATACTACTTATTCTTCTACTAATTCCTCAGGGTCTGTCTGTATCCCTACAGAATTTGTACTGACTACTTTCTTAGGAAGAGGGTTTCTTCCTTGCACTTTGCCCCTTTTGTTTTTCTTTCTTCTGTGGGTCATGTCTGCTAGTTCTAACTATTTCCTCAATTACTTGATAATCTCCTTGATTTTTCCCACCTTTTGCTTTAATACTTCAACCCTCTTAGCCTTTTTCTTCAACAATTTGTTTTCTTTCTTTAATTTCCTAATTTTTTTCTGTCTTTTGTCTGATTTTTGTTTATGAGGGATTTCAAGGTCTTCTTCATTCCATCCAGTAGATGATTGCCCCTCTGTTCCTTCCAAGTTCTCTGTCTATCCAAGAGGGTTTCTCATTTCAAAAAGAAATTCCTCCTGTGCTATGTCGTTTGGAAAGGACATTTCAATATTAAGAAAGTCTTCAGATGGTTTTGAAGAGGAGGTTGGTTCTGGGTCTTTTTCTGGATTATGTTTACCTCTGACAGTTGAGGTTCCTAAGTTCCCCAAAACCTGAGCTATTTCTATCTCATAGCTCTTCAAAAAGTGTCTTATCAGGTGCTCTAATGCAGGTTGGGTGTCTCCCTGATCATCCTTTTGTGATGTCTTCTCTGCTTGCTCAATTTCTTGAACATTTTCCTATAGAGGTTTTTCTATGAAATTTTGAAGTTCTTCAGGGTGATCTATTGCATCCTTAATTGCTTTAGTTGTTTCCTGAGTTTGCCTTCTTCTCTTCTTTGTCCTAGTGGGGGATCTAGGAGTAGCCATTGTTCTCTTCTTCATTTTTTTTAATTCCTGTGTCTGTGAGGTCCAGGCCTCAGTGATTTGGGAAGGGTCTACTTCAACTTCGGTTTGAAGTGGTGGAATTTATCTTTGGGTGGTAGTCGCCTGCTCCAGTTGTGGAGGTCTATTGGCCTCAATCAGATTCTCCCAAGTCAAGTGAGTTTAACTCAGTGCTTTATCCATTATCAGTTTAACTAATCTGTGGTGGCTGATAATAGTAACAGGATCCTTGGACTTTTGTGTTCTTAAGGAAACTTCATGTAGTATGGTATTTAGAAAGAAAGGTAGATTAGGTACTAACCGTTGCTTCAAGGTTGCCAACAATTTGAGATGGAGAGGTCGAATTACATCGTATCGTCCATCATAGGTGATGTACCACTGAGTTATCCCTGCCAGTTCCTTCCATGGTTCACTGAGGGTACTAGGATTAAGTCCCTTTCCTTTTTTATCCAATTCTTCCCCGAGTTCTGTGAAAGATTCCATAGCTTCTTTTATCTTCGTGTATTTCCATGTCCATTGAATTCCCGTGTTAGGGAGGCATGTGACCTATGCTACAATTTCTGGGGTAACTGAGATTCGCATGCCTTGCACCATAGAGATTTCTCCTTGTAGGTTTTGAAAGAATTCAAGCATGACATTTGTGTCATATCCTTGCAAGTGGCTGAAGTACTTGGTCCACCCTTGGCGATGTAGGATTTCTCTTGCCTGTTCTATAACTCGAAGTAATGTTGGCTCCCTGCACACACTTCTGCCACCCATATCTCTGTGAAAAAAAAGAAAGAACGACTGTCGTTCTTGTTTGCAAATTTGGTTAGACCAGCTTTGGAGAAACAATTACCAAAAATAGAAAATATCAACGACAACAAATGTATAAAGACATGGGTTTCACATTTATTACAATCATTACATCTAATTAAAAAGTGTGTCGAGCATCCACTCCCCTCATTAATGTAGAGGTTGTCCTCGACCGTCAGTGTAGGCAGAAGCAATGAGTGTAGGTATTTTCGGGTGAGAGGTAATGATTGCACTGTCGCCGCTGATGGGGACTAATCATATATAATTTTCAAAAAAACACATGCAACCAAAAATCATTTAAATGATAGTCTGTTTGATTTGTGGAAATTGCAAAATTTATTACACCTATGTTCAAAAATGATTTATGGATAAATCAATCAAAAATAAATTAAATTTGTTCATTTTTAATATTCCACATAGCATAATATTGTTACTTTTCTGAGTGATTGAGTGTAACTGATATGATAGCCTCATTATTTGAGTAAAGGAGATCCAGAGACATGGAGAAACTTGGTATTTTTGAGATAATCTTCCATACCACAGGCAGAGCCACTGCTACCCGCAGGCTTCCATAGCCTCGACAAGGTTTCCTTTTAACCCTTAGATGAGCTTGTATCCTTCATAAACATGCGAATCATCTTTTTCCAAAAAAGACCATTATCCTGGTTTGGTAGCCAGATGATGATAATGCCACTCACTAGATTGTAACCTAAGTGAACAAGCCAACTCGTGATGAGACATCTTATCCTTTGACAAAAGAAAGTGTCAAAGGCCATTGCCCTGGTGTGGTAGCCATAGTGGGAATGTCACTTTCGTTAGTATCCTATGATCATGGTAGGTTGGCTCGTGATGAGACCCCCCGTTCTTTATGAAAAAAATATTTTTATTATGTATCTTTATTCGTTTTTATCTTTCTTAATAAATATTTGAATTGTCTTTTCCCAAAAATACCATTATCCTAGTTTGGTAGCCAGATGATGATANCTTGTCCTTTGACAAAAGAAAGTGTCAAAGGCCATTACCCTGGTGTGGTAGCCATAGTGGGAATGTCACTTACATTAGTATCCTATTATCGTGGTAAGTTGGATCATGATGAGACCCCCCATTCTTTATGGGAATTTTTTTTATTTTTATTATTATTATTATTATTATTATTATTTTAGGGAGGCTCATCTACTCTTTAAGAGTAAGGGATGGTATAAGGAAGTGTAAAGATGCCAAGTAAAAGTGTCTTGAAGACTCCTTATAGTATAGACGCAGAATATCATTCAGGTATATTTGTATATATAGGGGAAAGAAACAACTTATGGTGGCGATCGATTATGAACGAGGTTTAAGATATTTCGAAGGGATTATTCCACAAATTTTTTTTCATAAGGTGTGAGGGACCATCCACAAAATAATGACAGATCGTTGTGATGGCGATTAGAAATAGTGCTGGTGAAAATTATTTGATGAAATCCGCACTACGGAGGAATGGCTAGCATTTCAATAGTAAAGAAGGGAACGGTAAAATGAACAACACGATACTCAGAGGGACAACAAGCGTGCAAAGGGAATGGCAGTTGTTTTTTCGAAAGGAACAACAGTTGTTCCATTCAAAAGGAGCAACAGGCACGTGAAAAGGAACAATAGTTGTTCCATTCAAAGGAACAACAAGTGCACAAAAAGGAACAACAAGCGTGTGAACAGGAACAACAAGTGCGTGAAAAAGGAACAACATTTGTTTTGTTCAAAAGAACACCAAGTGCGCAAAAAGGAACAACAAGCGCGCGAAAAAGGAACAACAATTGCTTCATTCAAAATAACAACAAGTGCGCAAAAAGGAACAACAAGCGCATGAAAAGGAACAACAAGCACGCGAAAAAGGAACAACAGTTGTTTTGTTCAAAAGAACAACAAGTGCACAAAAAGGAACAGCAAGCACGCAAAAAAGGAACAACAGTTGTTTCGTTCAAAAGAATAGCAAGTGTGCAAAAAGGAACAGCAAGTGCGCGAAAAGGAACAACAGTTGTTTGGTTCAAAAAGGAACAGCAAGCGCGCGAAAAAGGAACAACAATTGTTCCATTCAAAGGAACAACAAGTGCGAAAAAAGGAACAACAATTGTTCCGTTCAAAGAAACAACAGGCGAGCGAAGAAGGAACAACAAGCACACGAAAAAGGAACTTTTGGAGATAAAAAAAAATCTTCATGAACCTGTAAAAGACAGAGTTTGTGTGATAAGACAAAATGGGAGTATGGAACAGAAAAAGGTGCTAATTGTAGTTATATGTCCTGATTCCTATTTCCTAAATGAATTTTTATAAAACAAAGAAAAACTAACCACTCAGTTGGAAAACTATGTACAGTATGTATAGAATAAACAAAATACATCATTTATGGAGTTGGGGTGGTTGGGTTACCTTCCCAGCCAGCCAAAATCTGCACCGTAGGGTATTTACTTACTTCTTGATAGAAAGAATCTTTTGAAGGTGGTTGGTGGTAAAGTCACAGCCGGTATCCATTGACCAGAAAGGGTAATCCAGACCCATCGGTGGTGCTCAAAGTAACCATGCCATTATCATGGACTCCATTAATTTCATACGGCCCTAGCCATCGTGTCTGTAATTTCCCAAGAAAGTCCTGAAATATGGAATCATAGAGAAGCACCCAGTCACCTTTCTTGAATGATTTCTTCTTGATATGCTTGTCATGCCAGATTTCTCTCTGTCACTGAATAACAACTATGCGCTCCACAACAGACAAGCGTGCTTCATTCAATTCATTGAGTTGTTGAAGGTGTCGTTTATGTGCTTTTGTAAGATTTAGTCCAATTTCCTGGGCCATCCTTAGGGTCTTGATCTTGAATTCGATTGGGAAGATGGGTTCTTTACCATAGAATAGATGGTAAGGAGAGTAGCCAGTGGTGTTACGCCAGGTATTATGATAATCCCGTAAGGCATTTGGGAGATCAGTATCCCAATTATGTTGGTTTGTTGAGACAGTCTTCATCAGGATTGCCTCTAGGACCTTATTGGTGCTTTCTACTTGCCCGTTTTCCTGTGGGTGGTATGGAGAAGTATTTATGTGATTAATATGATAGTTTTCCAGGGTCGCAATGATTCTATGGCCTGTAAATTGTGAACCTCCATCAGTGATTACTTCTCTGGGTAGTCCATACCATACAAATAATTTGAAAAGGAATTTGATGACTACTTCTTATGTTGCATTTGGTAAAGCTTCCACCTCTACCCATTTGGTCATGTAGTCCGTTGCAACGAGAATATAGGCCTTTTGATTTGAATTTGGATTAAAGGGGTCGACAAAGTCCAACGCCCATCTTTCAAATGGTTCTGCGACTATTTGTGCTTTCAAGGGCATTTCATCATCTTGACCTGGTTTCCCCATCCGCTGACAGCTGTCGCATGTCTGAACATATTTCTTGGCATCTATGAATATTGAGGGCCAATAATATCCCATATGTAAGATTTTGTGTCCATTCCTGCTGCCTGCAAAATGCCCCCCACAGGGCTCATCAAGTCCTACCTTCAGTATGTCATAGATTTCATCCTCTTGTACGCATCACCGAATCTGGAGATCAACTCCTGTGTGGAAAAGATATCCACTGATCCAAGTGAATCGTGCGCTACGTTGGACAATCAGTATTCTTTCCTTTGATGATAAATGTGTCGGTAATCTCCCCACTGCCAGATAATTTGCTACATCAGCATACCAAGGTGGTTTTGTCTTGACAACAAACATATGCTCATATGGAAATTGATCCTCAATTGTTAATGAGTCGTCTGTTTTTGGGATGCGGGACAGGAAGTCTGTGACAAGATTTTCTCTCCCAGGTTGATATTTGATGGTGATATCAAATTCCTGCAATAATAATAACCATCAAGTGACCCGTCCATTTGTAATTGGTTTATTAGCTAGATATCTAATGGAAGAATGATCAGTATACAGGATAACTGGATAGCCTGTTATATAATGACGAAATTTATCGATGGCATGTATAAAAACTAAAAACTCTTTCTCTATTACTGTATAATTAAGTTCAACTGGAGTTAGATTCTTGCTAATGAAATAAATGGCGTAGGGTTTCTTTTCTTCTTCCTGTCCAAGAACAGTGCCTATGGCAATGTCTGAGGCATCGATGGAAATTTGAAATGGTATTTTCCAATTTGGTCCTCTCAACACTGGCACTGTTGAGATTAGTTTCTTGAGTCCCGCAAAATCCACATCACATTTTTCAGACCATTGGAATTCTACATTACCAGTCAAAGCATGTAAGGGTGCAGTGTTTTTGAAAAATTTTCCATAAATCTGCGATAGTATCCTGAAGCACCAAGGAAACTACGTACCTCAGTTTGTGTGTGTGGAGTAGGTAGATTAAGGATTACCTCATTTTTTGTTGGATCTACTCTAATTCCATCTATAGAAATGTAATTCCCTAATACCACACCTTCTGTCATCATCATGTGACATTTTTCGTGACTTAAACATAACCTGGTAGTGATGCACCATTCCAATACCTTCTCTAGATTATTCAAGGCTTGATCGAAGTCGTCTCCATACAGGGTGAAATCATCCATGTAGACTTCAAGCCCTTCACTAATCAGATCACTGAATATGATCAAAATGGCCCTTTGGAATGTAGCTTGAGCATTAAAAAGTCCAAAGGGTAATACTTTGTATGCAAAGGTACCCCAGGGACATGTGAATGTTGTTTTATCCTGATCTTCTGGGGTAATCTGGATCTGATTATAGCCGTGGAAACCATCTAGGAAAGAGAATAATTTCTTCCCTGCTAAGGTATCTAGGACCTGATCGATGAAGGGGAATGGAAAGTGGTCTTTTTGAGTAGCTTTGTTAAGTTCCTTGTAATCAACACAGATTCACCACTTCCTGTTTTTCTTGGAGACAATGACTAATGGGGAAACCCATTGACTATCTGAGATAGGGTATATAAAATCTGAGTCCAACAGCTTTTGTAGCTCTTCTTTAAAAATATCTCTGAGCTGGGGGTTCACTCTTCTTTGCAGTTGTCAGATAGGTTGGAAGTCTTTCTCAATATAAATGTGGTGTGTGCAGAGTTGTGTATCAATACCTTTCATATCAGAGTACTCCCAGGAAAAAGA
>JASDQU010372257.1:117818-154240 GCA_032191745.1 Picea mariana | reverse complement strand
ATTGCGGGTGTAAGATCGTTGGACTAGGTTTGGATGAAGGATATAAGATGAGATTCCTTGTAACACCTACTCTAGAAATTGTCATTGTACCCGATCGGCAGCCTATGTATGCATCAGCTGTCATGAGCCATGGTCTACCCAATATCAATGGATTCCCTTAGAGTCCACTTCTTGGGTTAATGATGAGAAAATCTGCGGGATATTCCCAAGAGTCATCTGAGATGGCTTTATCATGTAGTGTGCTGAGTGGTTTGACCACTGATCAATCGACCAATTGCAACATAATCGGGGTTGGGTCTAAAGACTCAAAACCCAGGGCATTGCAGGTTTCCATAGTTAGAATATTGATGGCCGCCCCCAAATCAACTAGTGTATTTGGAAAGGAACAACCCTGAATCTGAACTGTTACTATGGGGTTCCCTGGATTTGCATATTTGACTGGTGTTTCTCTACCCAAAATTAGATCAGATAAGGCTCCCACTGCATGAACTATTGATGATGAATTTTTTATTTTTCTGACGGGCTTCCTCCCACATAGCTCCTTGATTGCCTTTGCATAGATCGGTATGCCTTGGAGAGCTTGCAAGAGTGGAATTTTGATGTATAAATTCTTGAGTTCCCCTACAATGTCGAAGTTAGGATATACAGTGGGTTTCGATATCAGCAATCTTTCAAGGAATAGAGGGGAGGGAGTTGCATCCTTATCAGAGTCTTGTGATTCGATTATGTTCCCCCTTGCTCGATTTCTTCCGTTATTACCACAGTCGAGGGTGTTATTGATGGTTGTTTTTCATTCCCCTGCTCTTAGGGATCATCATTTTGTTCAAGGGAGATTATGCACCCCGATATCAACCGAAGTTCATTGCATCCTACTGAATTGATTTCCCCTTCTCCACTTTCCATAATCTGGACGAGCTGAGTTAATCTGTTATTGGGATGTCAGTGGGGTTAGGTAGGTAATTGAGGGTGCAATTGCGATTGGGGGTTCTGGGGAAGTTGGAGTGGGGTTTGTAACGAGGGTTGGGTTTGAGAGGCCATCCCCATGGGCTGGTTATTCATCCCCATGGGGTGCTGCCAATTCTGGTTCCAATTTGGGTTTTGGGCAGACGAGCTAGGGCACTGTGAAGGGTAGGTATTATTCGAGTTTTTCCAGGATGAGGTGGGGTATTGCGAATTGGGCCAATTGGAACTTGTAGTTGGTTGATTTTTCCAGTTGGGGTTTGTAGTGGGCTGGTTTTTCTAGGTGGGAATTGCATGTGGGTACTGTTGGGGCTGCCAGTTTTGATTAGTAAACGGTTGGCCCTACCATGTGCTGTCAAAATTCTGTTGTTGATTGTACTATCCAGGAATGAAAGAGGAAGGGTCCTGTAATGTATTTTGAGGTTGGGACTACCACTAACGGTGTTGATCCATTAGATATAATGGTTTTGTTTCCTCTTATACTTATTTGAATACAACATTCAATCTATGGAGTGATGGGCATTCGTCCGTGTCGTGATCCTTGGCACAAATAGCACAAACCCAAACTACATCCAAGGGGCATTCCCTTGGACCATGTTTCTTTCTGCACCTGTGGCAAAATATAGCCAAGGTCTGCTCTGCTTCTAAGTCTTTTTTGTTTGGTCTGCAATGCATCCAATTGTGTAGTCAAAGTGCTCAAAATATTTGTTTAAAATTTCTCTAAGAGATTACCAACTTCATCTCGTGTAACACCCCCGCTAGTGATATTGTTGTTTCTTGTGAGGGACGTCCGCATTCCTGACCTGGTCTGTGTACTTCCTCATGAGCACCTGATACACAATAGAACACTTTCTTCATAAGTTTCCTAATAAATGTCACATTTCCCCATTAGATTTAATGTTTCTACCCATTCATCTTTCATTCCTTTAATCAGAGTTGCTTTGAGTACTTCACCCAGTAATGTACCATAGGGTGATCTTTGCAAGTTATACTGAAATCTCTCGACATATTCTTCTAATGATTCATTTTCTTTTGCAGTCATTTGAAAGATTTCATCTTTTAGGTCTCTGGTTCTACAATAATCCTAATATTTTAACAAGAAGGTTTGTTTCATTTGGTCCCATGAATTGATGGTTCCACCTCCCAATCCCATGAACCAACGTAGAGTTGCTCCCTTCAAGGTAGATGGGAACAGTTTTAATTTTTGGGGTTCAGAGGTGTAATCATACCCTCTACATAGGACATCAAATTCAAATAGGAATGCGTCTGAGTCTTCTGAAATCAATCCATGGAAGGTTGGCAGGTTTTGTAAGGGGATTTCTTTCATGGGGGCATTGGAAATTGGATCATCTATTGGATATTCCAGCGTGGAGATATGGGGTCGTTGTTGATTTGGTTGTGCCATTTGATCGAAAATGTGCCAAAAAATTTCAGGAGATTCTTGATCTGGGTATTCTATTCGAAATAGATGATTATTTGGTCCTCCAAAGAATTTGATTGCACTCCCTTTATCTGGGATTTTAGATATGCCTTCTTCTTTCACAGGAGACTCAGGGTCAGGTGGTGATGGTGGGTTTGCCTTGGCAACCCCGCTAGTTTCTCCTACTCCTTCCTCCATATTATTGGAGCTTCCCTCTTCTAAAGGGTTGAGCGGTGGGAGATCTGTGTTTTGAAAGATCTGCTCAGTCCCTTCAATTTTTCTATGAATCTCAGTGTGGGCCGTAGTTGGTGAAACTACTACCTGAGGGATTTGGGTAGGTCCTTTCCTAGGTCCAACCGAAGCTTGAGATTCACCCTTTTTGATGATTTCTTTTATGAAAGTGCTTCTTCCTGGGATCACCGAACCCTAGGTTTTGGTAGTTTTTGGTGGGGGTTTTGTTTTTTCAAGGTCCTTCTTTCTAGTTATACACACTTCACACAACAACAAAAGAAATTTTGACAAAAGAAACACCTACAAAGCCTCTTAAGTGTCAACTAGAGGTAAGCACTGGCATAAGCATCTTACTTATTACCTACGTAGGTTCTTACCTTCAATCTTCAATACCTGGTCCTCCAGAGACACAACCTATGCTACCTTTGACATTCTCCCCAGCAACAGCGCCAAAATGTTGGTGTCTAAAGATATCCTAAAAAAAACCTTAGTTTAACATTAATTTATCAACCCAAAGATTCGTCTTTTATCTCAATAATATCAACAAAGTCTATGTAGGTAGCTTAAAATCATGTAGCTAAACCAAACCTAAGTTCATAAACAATCAAGTTCCTCAAATGTTCACCAAAGATTCTGAGAACTAATGGAATTGAAATCTGATTACTAAGATGTTGTAAAATGCAAAGGAACTAATTAATCTATTGAATTCACTTAACTAAAAAGTGGTAATTGAATCTAAGAAAGGACTTGCAGAATTAACTATCAATTATGAATTCTAATTACTGGAAAGGAAATAGCGAATTACTCTATCTATGGAAAGAAACAACAACTGTAATCTAGTCGGAAGGGATAGCTAATGTAACTTTTACCAAAAGGAACAACTATCCTAACTTTAACCAAAAGGAACAACTATCGTAACTTTAACTGAAAAGAACAACTATCGTAACTTTAACCGAAAGGAACAATAATTGTAAATCTAAGGAAAAGGAATAGTGCGGATAAAAATGTGAGGAATTGTCAAGAGACAACTTCATAAATGGGAATCATAATAGCAATCATTAATACTTGAGGGAAATGTCTATCTTCTATACACAAATAATCACAAAATCATTAATACACTTATGCATTTATCTTTGGTTATTGTAAAAGAGATTTGAATCACAAAATATAATTCAAACTTTGAACTAATACAATTAGAGAACAAGATGGTAGCTCCTTCAAACTAGGCCCTCAATCCTCAGAAGTACTACTACGAGAAACTCAAAACTCAGAAATGGTAGAAACGCTCAAAACTTTCATTGATTCCATAGTTGGTGAAACATTTACAAAAACTGCTTGCGCAGAGCAATTCTGAAGTCTGAATACTTGAATGTGATTTTTCTATCTCTTTTTTTGGATCTATTACCCTCTTATATATTACAATAATTTGGGTAAATCAAGCTATCATGAGAATCGAAAGATCCTCAGGATTGATTTACTATTATAAAGTTACAATATAGAAAATAAATTATCTTCAAAACTGCTTTGCACCTAAAAAGTCTTCAACCTCCAATAGCTTGCGCATAACCAAGATCTCTTTGGTTATCTTAGACAATTATTTATCCAATTCTGCAACAAAGTTAAACCATTCCAATCATAATTTAGAATCTATTTAATAAAACTTCAATAACAACTTTAAGAGACATATTAATCATGTTATTTCCTATTTGTCCCTAACTATCTGAAGAGTCAATCAAAATTATATCATGAACTGTGGGAAAAAGGAAGATATTTATACCTTTTTCATAACCCAACAATTACCGAGCCAACTTTCATTTCATACAAAGAGCAAATTCATGGATGGGAGAAAAGAACCATACATGTAACCAAGGGCTTTAAAAATGCAAGTTGGTTGAGCAGTTCCCTATACGCCTAAATCTCAGAGCTTAACAATAGAAAAACCAAATGAAAAATAACCATGCTAGGGTGATGGCCCCATGGGATAAGTATGGAGTGACATGCATTTACTTCACGTCTCTTCCATCCTCCACTCCATTCAATTTCGTAGTACACGACAACCATCCAAAACAATACCATTAATCCGATGATATTAATTCCATGCATTGAAACTTGCACATATTACTTGCCAATTGCACCACCCCAATCCATATTAACCATTTCCAAGACCATACTATAACCAATATCAAATGCACCCAATATAACTCAATATAAATTGTATAGCCACTAACATTGCTAGTTAGGACTAACAATAATTCCTTTTAATTTCATTTGCACATAGTATAACATAACATAGTATAGTATAGTTCCCTTTCTTGGATTTTTTTTTCATAAGTCCCTTTCCATTGCTCTTGTTTCTTGCTGTTACTAACATGTGTCTTGTGCAGGTGTAACAGGTAATGAATCATGGAGATGATAGCAATGTAATAACAATAAATATAAGCCATTCATAACATGGAATTTTAGAGCTTAGAATAACGAAATCAACACATAAAATGCATTATCCATCTGCCACTATGTCACAAAAAAAACCAATACTTCATCATCAATCATGTAGAACCCTGTAAGCAACATCAAAAAAACAACATTAAATGTGTGATAAGACCAACTCTGAGCCTCAAGTCTACAAGGGGGTACCACCTACTAGTATTATATACCATTAACATAGTTTAAATAACAGGATTTAGCAATACTTTGCGGGCGAAATCCTCGTTGTGATTTTTATTGTCAACACCCCACAGACTGGGAGATAAGCACAAGATGCTATGATGAAATGTTCTATAATGTGAATACAAGTGTCCCGAAGTTGGGTTTGTAACTCGTCAAACATTTTTTCAAACATCATAGCCACTCCTATATGATATTCCTCGAATGCTCAAATGAAGTCGTACCATTATGCTTTGACAAAAAGATCCCTCATTTTTGGGACAACTTTGAAGAACTCAAGCCCCTATGGCTGTGTTCTCTTCATCTACCATCAGTCTCGGGGAGACACCATTATGTTTTGACCACCTTTTCTACAAGTAACGAGCCGAACGTGACTTTTATTCTGATGTAACTTTCCACCTGTGATTCTAATTCCCCATAACGTTGCGATGATGAGATTTGAAGGTGCAACTTGCATGATCTAAACATGACTATGTAATGATGAATACAAAGACAAAATTTCATGAACTTGAGTTCACATGAGTATGCATACACATGAAGGCGCCATCAAATCAATTTCAAATATTTTAAAAAAATTCTAAAAGATCAAATAATTTAAAAAATGCTCTTTACTACTGTGTGCAAGAACATGCTTGTTATTGCAATCAACATTTTTCTACATTAAAAAGACTTGCTCAACCTGCTATAAACTCAGTAATGATAAATAAATATGACATATGTTATTAACCCAAATCAAAATGTGCAATAACCTTCCAAGAAAGAAATAAAAAATGGTGCAAAGTCAATAGAAGGGTAAGACAATTCAAGCTGACTCATTAAACTATGGAGAAGAAACTGATCAGAAAATCAGACTACACATATGTATAGGTGAAAGGAGGGAAAGAGTAGAGGTGCATACCTAGGTTTCAACATTGGCTCTAATCAAGGATATCACTTCTCTGTTAGGTGATAAGAACAATATATCAGGTGCCTTACTTCTCAAAACTTTCTCCCTCTTTCTATAACTTACCTATGTTTCTGTCTGCTAGCCATGCTCTTTGTTCTTATTCAATTTGAAACTTAAAACTGCAGCTACACCCCAATGCCTTTTTTGGGCTATGGATTCTTTATTCAAACAAAACTATCAAATGAAAATGAAAATAAAAAACAACTATGGTATAAGATGGACCCCCCTTGATCCATTAAACAAAGTAATGTTTCAGGAAGAGCCTATTAATTGGCCCTCCAATTATCTCAATATCATCTAGGTTTTTCAATTTAGATGTATTATTATCCACAACCTTGACCACTTTGAATGGACCAAACCGAATATTATCGAACTTACCATGCTTAGGCTTGTCCTCCCACTCGAAATCCCACATCAAGACTAAGTATCCTTCTTGAAAGATTTCCATTTTGGTTTTACTATCAAAGGATGCCTTGAATTTTCTTTGGTATGCCTCAGTCCTCTGATTTAATGCTTCCCTCTTCTACTGCACTTCAATAATTTGAAATTTTTTCTATGTATGTCATTAGGTTCCTCAACTTCTTCTTGTAAACATTTTAAGAATGGTACACCAAGATGAGTAGGAAAGACAACATCTACCCCATAAGCTAGATGAAATGGTGAGGTTCCCAATGATTTCTTAGTGCTGATCCTGTCAACCCACAAGGCATATTTAATCTTAGAATCCCAATACTTTATGTTTTCAGCCAATAGCTTCTTGATGATCTTGAAAAGGGTCTTTTTTGATGATTCAACTAGCATGTTTCTCTGTGGGTAATAGTGTGTTGAATGTGTTAGGACAATGTTTTAACTCCCACATAAATTGATTATGGCATTGGAATTGAATGCTTGGGCATTGATGGGTGTTCTATATGCACTAAAAAGCCACAATTAAATTGTCAACCCAAGGTAAGTAAACTTAGAGTTGTAGCACTATATATGCCAAGGAAGAAGAGCTAGATGTAGTATAGTCTAACTGAGGAAATGGTCTATCTGAGAGATAATCTACTTAAGCAAAGACTATCAATGAGAAAATCATATCAAGGAACTTAAACTATTTACCCTAAGTAACTTTTGAACAATGCATCAATGTATTGTCCTAAGGAAGCAAATGAAAACCCTAAAATGAACAAGTTAACTTAATCAATCTAAAAAGAAATCCATATATTTAATCTATTCAACTTAATGAACAATAGCAACAACAAACTAATTTGATCAATCTATTCAAATTAATGAGCAACAACAAGTATGCAAATAAGCAATCAAATAATTAACCCATGAAAACTTCTTCAGCAAGTAAACTAATCAAAACTGCTCAATGGGTAACTAATCAAACTATTAAGAAAGTGAACTCTATTCTTAAGATAAAACTCATAATTATTTCTAATATACAAATGGAAATCTTAACCTATTGAATTAAAAACATCATGACAATATTCAAAGATTAATCAACAATTACTCTTAATCTATGATAACAAGAACTTCAAATATAATGATGATAATTATATCTTTGGTGTCTTATGACATCACGATGGAATCTAAAGATTAATGATAACTCAAGAGGAATAATTTCAATATTAACTTCTATGGAAAAATGAAAGGTATGAATCAAGCAATCTAATGAGAGCTTAGCCATCATAGAAGAAACATCAACTATCCTGAAAATCCATGTGATCCTTCAATTTATGCATTAATCATCAACAATAAGAAAACACTATTCTATTTAATTCAAATGCACTCTTACGCTAATGTAAGCAAATGCATACCATTAGAGACTTATAACTAAAAACTTAACTCAAACTCAAACTTTGAATTAAAATTGAAATCTAGATCTAGAATGGAAATTTCATGGCATAAACTGAACTAATCCTACTATTAACAATTCAAATTGCAAATTGAAATACTTATAAAAACATAATTCAAATTCTACTTCTATCTCAACATATGACATGAATATTGATAAACAAACTAAATAGGCAACCAGATAAGAAAACTGAGAATTAAAATCAAAATTAGCAACTATTCATCCATCAAAACTTTGCCAAAGAAACTTTATGTCATTCATTAACTCAATACTTTGTTTTACTCTATACTTTGTTCTAACTATTCTACTTCAATTTGCAGAAATTCAAACTAGCATTTAATCACACAACACGGTTAGTAGCTAAGATTGCAAGATCTTTACTAATTAATTTAAAAAGACACGTCATATTAACAGTTATCCTTTACAAGAAACATGCAAAAAGGAATTTGAAACAATTAAGCTATGAACAACAAACACACATCATGTAAAATGATAAAAACACATGTACAGGAAAAGGAAAGAAATGGCAATTGCACAACTCGAATACACAAGCTAACTATCTAAATATACACCCAGACCATTGGTGGGCCCCCCAGCAAGTCATGGCTACTCTTCAAAAACGAATCAAGAGCTCAAG
This sequence comes from Picea mariana, assembly GCA_032191745.1. Classification (NCBI taxonomy): domain Eukaryota; kingdom Viridiplantae; phylum Streptophyta; class Pinopsida; order Pinales; family Pinaceae; genus Picea; species Picea mariana. The sequence goes on along the minus strand of JASDQU010372257.1, from coordinate 145,539 downwards.
CAACATGATTTTGACATTTAAATTAAAAACACAGTCTTGCACTACTTTATGGAAATGTCTCAAATTACACAACAAACAATTCTAGCAATCCTTCACAATTCTTCACTGCTCTTGTTTGAACCCTACTGTGGTATTTATAACAGTTACAATTCAAGAGGTCAACCACTGGAAGGGTCAACCTCCTCTAAAAACAACAAATTCCATTAAATGTGCTATAATTGCCTATGGCTTCTAGAAACCAAATGAGCCACTCAACGTTCATCATAACAACTCAATCCAAGATGTTAAGAGCTTAATCACCGGAGGCCACGAGGGTGAACAAAACTGATGTCGCCGATTTTCCCAACACAGGCCGTCGATATAACAATTGCCAACTCGCCCATGCTTTTAGTGTTGGATGGAGTGTCATATGCAGTGCCAGATGGAGTACTAAATGCAATGCTGTATTGAGTACCGGATGAGCTACTGGATGGAAAAATGACATGCGAGTTTTCCCTGTGACACACAGATCGCACATTAGCTTCCTATAATCACTAAATAACAATGAACTAAACTAAAAATCATCACAAAACATCAATTACACGTACCTGGCATAAGCTATGATGATTTGTTATGAAATCCTTCAAAATGTCTTCAAAATAGTTACTGATACATATATAATATTAGTCAAAAAGGATTCAATCAACATCATTAATCAATCAAATCATGAGCCCAACATTACCCCCACACCTAAGATTTTTTAGGTCCCACTGCAAACAAAAAAGAATTGCTTCATATGACTAGACTTGCTGAGAAGGATTAGATTTAGAAGCTTCTCCCTCTTGCCCTGAAGATTTTGTCTTGTGCCTTTTATGATGTTTCAATTGTGCCCTGAGGTTACGATTGGTATTTGGTCATTTGATCAACCAATCGTTGGAGGGAATTCACCCTTTCTTGTAGTATTGCATTGCCATGGTGAATATTCTTATCCGAAGTCTTCCTCTCTTCCAATTGTTGCAACACCTGGAAATTTTCCTGTTGTAGATTTTCAATGGTTGGAGCAAGATCAAATATCTCAAAGGAGGGCTTGGATCCCTTGAAATATGTAGAAATTCTATCAGTTTTGGGATCTGGGGTAGTCATTTGTGAGGTAAGAGTAACAGGGGGTTTATGAGGAGAAATAGTGCTATGGGATAAATCGGTACATGTGGACATGAACTAATGTCCCTAGATCCACCTTGATCTATAACAAAACAAGACATGACACGACGCTTTCCCTAAGTTACAATCATTGATCTAACTAGCAAAGAAGAAATTGATGACTTCCCTTTGAGATTGCTTCCTTATATCTTTGTTGTTCTTGCTTCGCTCCGGTGCTCTTGTGAAACAAAATCTGCAATGACACAAACCAACCAAAGTGAAAGCAATTATGATAGATTCAATGAAAACTTAAACATGTGATCAAGGAGTCATGTAATAAAATAGGAATGATTTTATGGGAAAAAAACATGCCACTGTATTAGATTGAATAAAAGTGGAAGATACAACCGAAATGCCTTGATGTCACAAGTTCCCTTTTAGTGGTCCTTCGTCCCAACACACACATATACTTGTTCTGGATCTTGCATGAAGATGATCTTCAAAATCTTGATTGGTGAATGCAGACCTCAAGCATCAGTTGAAATAGTATTCTCCACACAATCTCCAGCCTATTCTTCCAGCAATTCTTTGCTCAACTGTGCTTAACCTTTTCAATGAGAAGCCCATTATTATATAGAAGAATATGAAGTGGTTAAAGAGATGAGGATGATCCCACCAGATCAAAGAATTCAGTAGGATCGTAACCATATGGACACCACCTCACATTCCAAAAGATTCCTCTTCTAGAAACTTCTTGAACCCCTTTCCTCTTTTGGCTTTCAAACGTCGCCGCACTCTGCTTGTATAGCAGCCTATGGAAATCTCATGGACCAACTATAGAGTAGCTTGCAGAAATCATTGATTTCCGCACTATACTATATGGTCAGCCTACGACATCCTTTCAGAAAATAGGTTTGCAGAGGAGAAAAAAGGTCACTCTTCTCAGACAAAAGATGATCATGAGGGACTGATCATATACTTGCAAATTCATCATCAAGGTGACCAAAATAATGTGTAACAAATAGGTTTAGATTTTGTCTCTCTATGAGGCTTGAATTCTTCTACAGACACTTCCCTAAGTCTTTTATGAGGGCTTTCGATATCGAAGGATACTTGGATAGGGTCCAAAGTGGCTGGGGGATTTTTATAAGGTTTTCCTCTTGTATTTTGGGCACTCTTTCGAAAAGATCCTCTCTTGAATTGATTATCTCCTCTCCTATTTGTGGGGACTACAGGGAATTCTTGTTGAATTACCTCTTGTAACATTCTGGGTGTAGGATCAATAGACGTTGAAGGCATTGGGGAGTTAGCAATAAGATTCTTGGTCTTCTTTCCCGAAGAGGTTGTAGGGGTATCAAAAAGTTTCTTGGACTTTTGTTCTGGTAAAGGGATAGCTTGAGCAGGAGGGTTTGGAGTCTTCAGAGAATGGGGTTTGGATGGAGTAACAGTCCCTAGATCAAGTGTTTTCTTGCTAGTCTTGATCGTAAGGTGAGGGTTTGAAAAATGGTAAATGAACTCATCCCATTTTTTCCTCTATTTTTCCAACTCAGATAAGACAAGTAGTTTGATGAGACCATGGTGGAATAGGATGTTATGGGGATTGGTTACATTATTTTGTACTTGGGAAGACATCTTCTCAAGAATTTTTAAGAAGTAAAAGGGAAAATTCAATGGCTTATTGAATTGAAAGTGAGCTAATAATCGAAAGTGGTAGGCCTTAAAAACAAAATATCTATCTTCAAACCTGATCATTCTGGTGATGAATATGAGAGGGTTGATTAGCTCATCCTTAACCCACTCCTTGGAGTATCCCTTAGCTCCAGAGATATTTTGAAATTCAGGTTTGAAGAACCTATTATAGCTTGCTCGTGGAAACTGGTGGTGTTTAAACTAGTGGTCTCCAACTCTTGGGAGCTTTGTGGCAGAGGAAATTGATTCCTCAGAGACCACGAAGGTGAGATACCCCACATGCTCCATCCTTCCATCAAATATGAGGGAGAATTTCATATAAATTCCATCATTGTGGCCGTGCAAATGAGCCAAGAACGGTCCCCACCCTGCACGAAGGAACACTTCTCTGCACTATGCGAACTCAGGGATGGAAAAGAGGTCAGCATTGGAGGATGACTCATACCATGTGGGCATGGTGATAGTGTGGAGAAAGGACATAGGGAAGAGTTTGACAGAGGATGGGCACAATCAGGCCGAGGATGAGCACGATTAGGCAAAGGGCAAACATAATTGAGTAGAGGGTGAAAACGATGCATAAATGGGATAACAATTTGAGCGATCCCTCCATTTTTGAATGCACCCTAGGTGGAAATGGTTGCATCCATCACACACGAGTTGCCATGTGTGAGCATGAGTGCATCAATTTTTAATTTGAAGGCATCTTTTGGGAGGAAATCATAATGATGAAGGAGTTAGATCAATGTCCAAGTCTTTGACTTGGACATTTGATCATAAAAATGTTTAAGGATTATATCATTTAATCTCAATTGCCATTAACTAACTCAAATAAATGAAAATGATTCATGGTTACCTGAAATCGTGGACATTTACTATGTGTATACATCTCATTTGATCCTTCATATGGCGCATCATCTGACACCTCATATAGTCTTTTAAATGGAACCTCATATGACACTCCATATGGTACCCCTGTGCGAAATGAAATTTTATTCCTCCTATAATGGATGTTTTATCCAAAACCTTCAGTCTTAAAACGATTTTGTCAGTCACAGTGAATAGGAGCAGAGGCGTGATAAGAGTGTTCCATTATTATTTTTTCTACCATCGTGCTCACACAATCTGTTCCTCTATCTCATGTTTTATAAGGCATGTAATCATAACTCTGTAATGAATAGTCTGTAAAAAACCGTTAGGTGGATTGTCAAAGAAATGTACAACAATTTATAACACACAGGGAATTAACATTTCAATGTAAAATAATTGTTGATATAATAGCCTATATCATAAAAAAAATACACATTTTTTTTTACAAAGATTCTACTTCTTCTAGGCAATGTTATCATTTGTAAACTAATGAAAACCCTCCCCCACACCTAAGTATTGTGACACCTCACAATAAAAAATATAGGAAACTAGTCAATTCTCCCCATAACAGAGGATTTATAGCTTGTTAAGTGTAGAGATAGATTTCACATATTGGTCTGACGAGACGGTTAGAATATGGCCCCACCTATAGGATAGAACATCCTATGCATAGTTAAGAAGAGGTAGGCGAGAGAGTTTTGAGATAGTATCAAAGTTAGTTTTGGTGGGTTTACCTAGTCATACCATAGGCCAATACCCGCTGCTAGCAGACCTGTTCAATATCTCGATGGATTAGCCTCTTAAACCCTTAAATACTGGCCCTCCATCTTTTAAGATTTTAATATAGGACTGCTTTGTGCAAGAAGATGGGGGGACATCTCTCAAAACAATTTATTTCTTTCTTTTTCAATTCAGATGGTATTTATGTTAGAGGATGACTTTCTGTTATATACTCCGTAGTAATTGTCTTGATGTAAGGGGTACTTAAGCGGACGTAGCCTATCCAAAAATATGATGTAATCAAGTATTTTTAGTGTGTAGTGGATGGTACCATTGGGAAAAACATAAAGGTATCTTTAGGCTCAACTCACTTTCTTCCTTCTTCTTTTTTTGATGTTTCCATGGCTAACCGCTAATTAGACCTCCTTTTTACTCTTTAATAAAAATACTTTACTCACTTACTCAAGGTTCTTGGGGAAACTGTACAAGTGACCTCTAATCTTGATGGTTACGGTATCACTTCCTTATATAGTGGTGAATGTTTAAGAGAAACTACTATTTAATATGCCTTGAGAAAAAGAAGATGAAAATCTTTGCAAAAATATGGCTAATTAATGCAAGCCATTATTCATTTGAATCTTAGAAGACAACAAGGTTCAAGTATAGCAATGTTTTGAATAAAAATCCTTCTTTTATATTTTCTTGAAACTGTCTACTCCTAGTGAAATAAATACTTATAAAAATCTCTAGAATTGTCTATCAACAAAATTCAAAATTATTTACATATGTATAGTCAAAAATTCATAAAACATTCAAGAACAAGGGGGAATTTCCCCATCGACTAAGGCCAATGCCTTGTCAGTTTACATGACCTGTAGAAAATCTTCTTTAGAAATGGGCCTGCGATAAAGTTTGAGTTGGCGTCCATTTACTATAAAGGAGACTTGTCCATCATCAATTGTTTTGATTTTCACAACCCCATTGTCATACACGGTGACTACCTCGTAAGGACCCAACCACCGAGTGGTGAGTTTGCCTTTGAATTTTTTAAATCAAGAGTCAAACAACAAATCCCAATCACCAGGTTGGAAGTGTTTCTTCTTGATAAACTTGTCATGCCACTTGCTCCTCTGGTTTTGGACTAATATTGTTTGTTGGATAACATCTTTCCTGATCTCATCCAACTCATTTAATTGTAGGGATCATTGTTTCTGAGCCTCATCTAAGTTTAATCCGAATTCTATGGCAATACAGAAGGTTCTTACTTGTAATTATATTGGTAGAAGTACTTGTTTCCTGTACACTAGCTCATAAGGGGTATGCCCAATGGTGTTTCTCTAGGTGGTTCGATATGCCCACAAAGCCTTTGGAATCCTATCAGCCCAATCCCGATGATGTAATTGAACAGTCTTGGTTAAGATAGCTTCCAAAACTTTGTTTGTAGACTCTACCTGACCATTATCTTGTGGGTGGTATGGAGAAGATTTATAGTGTCTAATCCCATATTTGTCCATTAGTTCTCTCATCAGCTTGGAAGTGAATTGAGTGCCTTGGTATGTAAAAATTTCACGAGGAACACCAGAGAAGGTAAATATGTCTTCATAATTGAATTCGACAACAAATTTTTTGAATCACTAAATAGGGATTTTGTCTCTACCTACTTGGTGACATAATCTGTACAAACCAAAATATAGTTTTTCTTACTAGACATGAGTGAAATTGATCCTACAAAGTCAAGGGCCCATTTCTTGAAAGGTTCTATCATAACTTGGGCACGCAAGGGCATTTCATCAACTGACGTGGGTCTTCCTATCCTTTGAAAACTGTCACAACTCCTCACATACTTGGCAACATCCTTGAAAATGCTAGGCCAATAGTAACCTGAATGTAACACCTTATATGTTGTATGTTTGTCAGAAAAATGGCCACCACATGGTCCATCATGACAACTTCGTAGGATTTTTGGTATCTCATCCTCTCGGACACATCTATGAATAATCAAATCTAGATCTGTACAAAAAAGGTCATGACCAACCCAAGCGTAATTGGCACTTTGCATAATAATTCTACACTTTTCATGAGGTGACAAATGAGATGGTAACTTCCTAGTAGCCAAATAGTTTTCCATATCTACAAACCATGGGGTATTTACTGAAAGGGAAAAAAGGTGCTCGTCTAGGAAACTATCATCTATGGGAATATCATCATCCTCATTTCTTATTCGTGAATGAAAAGCAGCTACGAAATTCTCCTTTCCAGGTCGGTCAAGAATGGTGATGTTAAACTCTTGCAATAGCAAGAGCCACCTAGTCACTCATCCATTAGTTATGGGTTTATTCATGAAAAATATAATGGCAGAATGATATGTATGTACAAATACTTCATAACCTGTGATGTAGTGGCGAAACTTATTGATAGCATGAACTACTACCAAAAATTCCTTCTCGGTAACTGTGTAGTTTAAATTTGCAGGGACACGTTCTTGCTCACAAAATAAATGGCATAGGACTGCTAGTCCTCTTTCTTCCCTAATACTCCTCCTATTGCGGTGTCAGAGGCATCAGTGGATATGTGAAATGGGAGAGCCCAATTGGCCCCCCTAAGAACCGGTGCCACAAACAATTTAGATTTCAGGGTTTCAAAGGCAGTTTGACACTACTCAGTCCAAATAAAATCAACATCCTTTATTAACAATCCAAACATGGGTGCAACAATCTTTGTGAAATTTTCAATAAACCGCCAGTAGTATCTGACATGTCCACGAAATCTTCTCACCTCTTTATGAGTCTTGGGGGGTGGAAGTCTGATTATGACCTCAATATTTGTAGGATCAACTTTAATATGTTCATATGAAACGTGATGTCCTAGAACCACTCCTTCAGTCAACAACATTTTACATTTTTCATGACTTAAAGATAGATTCATTTCTTGGCATATGATAAGGACTTTTTCTAAATTATCTAAGGCTTCTTGGTAAGTATTTCCATATACTGTGAAGTCATCCATGTATACCTCCACACAATCATGAATAAGATCATCAAATATCCCTAGTACGGCTCGTTCAAATGTGGCAGGAGAATTACATAATCGAAATGGTAAGACCCTATAAGCATAGGTGCCCCAAGGACAAGTAAAGGTGGTCTTGTCCTAGTCCTCGCGTGCTATGATAATTTGATTGTACCTACTATATCCATCTAAAAAGGAGAAAAATTTATTTCTAGACAGGGTATCCAAGACTTGGTCAATGAAAGGAAGGGGAAAATAATCCTTCAGAGTGGCTTTGTTTAATCAACACAAATCCTCCATTTCCCGGTCACTTTCTTTGGAACCATTACAAGCAGGGATACCCATTTACTGTCGGAGATGGGATAAATAAATCCGACATTCAATAACTTTTGGATCTCCTCTTTTACTATATCCTTGAGTGTTGGGTTCATCTTTCTCTGGGGTTGTCTAACATGTGTTACTTCCCCCTGGGTATATATGTGATGGATACATGTGTCAGGGTGTATACCCTTCATGTCAGTGAATTCCCAGGCGAATGCCCTTGATTTCTCTTTAAGAACACATACTAATTGCTTTTGTTGGTCTGCATCTAGCCCAGATTTATATGTAGAAATTTTCCTGGACTAATCTCATAGGACATGGTATAAGGTGAGAAAGACTCATCTATCTCAAATATGAAAGATGTCAAAGACAAAATGGATGGGTCCAATTGTTCCTAAAAGTATTCCCCAAACATTTACTCAAATTGGGGAAAAGATTGTGGAAAATCAACACACGTGATAGCATAAATAAACTGGTTTAGCACAATTTTTGTTGTGTTCTCTTGAAGTGCCTAGGAATGATCACTTGGCAAAAAAGGTTCTTCCCAGTACTAATTCTCATATGGAAATTCAAGCCACCATATATTATCCATGATAGGTTAGGTTGGAGGGTATATGGTGAGCTTCTGGATAGAAATTCCATTTGAGATGGTCATTTCTCCCTCTCTACAACCAATAAATGCATTGGCTATGGCTAACCAAGGTCTTTCCAAATTAACGGGATGGCCTTTGGTAGGATCCTTTAATTGGATGACAAGGAAGTCTACTGGGTACTCCCATGAGGCTAAAGTAACTATGATATAATCCAAAATTCCTTCAGGTATAACCCTGGTCTTATCTGCTAGTTCCAAAATGGTTGGGGTAGGTCTAAGAAGAGGTTTTAACTGTAATTCCTCCAAGGTAGTAATGATCATAACATTGATAGCTGCCCCTAGGTCTATGAGAGTGTTTCCAATGGAAACCTCATTAATGGTTATGGTCACTATGGGGTTTCCTGGGTTCCTATATTTTGCTACCTTAGGCTACTCCGATATGTACTCAGAAAGTTCTCCCATCAAATGTACTGTTGGAGGATCCTTTTGCTTCCTACCTGGCTTCTTAATACCCAATTCTTTGACTACCTTACTGTCTATTGGAATATCCTTGATGGATTGTAGCAAGGGAATATTGACACAAATATTCTTCAATTCATTCAAGATGTCAAATTTCGGTTGGGTGGTAGGTTTCTCGATTACTAATCTTTTTGGATAAGGAGGGGCCTTCATAATTTGTAAAGGTTCCTTTTGGGGAATATTAGGTTCTTGGTCCTTAGGAATAATAACATCTTCCCACCTAGTGTCATACATCGGTTATTTGGGGATTTCCTCTTCTTCTTCTTCCTAGATGACTACTAAAGGTCTCTGCTTGTCCAGAACTTTTCCCGACCTTAGCAGAATCTCCTGTGATGGAATAGGAGAAATAATATATGTCGGGAAGGCTAGCATCTCAACATTGTGAAGATATTGAGTGGGATTATTATTGGGATTGGGAATTGGTTGTGTCGGTAATAATGTTGGTCTTGGGGAGCTTGCATTCTGATATTTTTGTGATTGTTGTTGTGGAATAGGAGGTAAAGGTGGTGGAAAAAATCCCGACAGAAGTTGCGGAATGTTTGATGGAAAATGAGGATAAGGATGGTTGGTCATAGGGACAAGTGGAGCTTGAGGGTTCCCTTGGTTATTCCCTCCTATCCATCCTTTAAGCCAAGGATGTTGATACTGTGTAGACCAGTTTTTCCAACTTGGTGAGTTCCACTGTTGTGGTTGTTGATAATAGTGGTACTTGAGGTTGTAGATCTGGGTATGTGGGTTGATTCCTAGGATGCCATGGTCTCCTAGGTGCATAAGAGAACTCCCTAGGATCCCCACTCCTATATATGGCTAACAAGCTGGGAAATGATGGACATTTTTCAGTCGAGTGGTACTCCGTACAGAAGCCACAAACTGAAATGTTATCCAATGGGCATTCCCTTGAGGAATTCTTCCTTCTACATCTTGGGAAATATATGCTCATTGCTGCATTTTACTCCTCATGTTTCCTTTTAATTTTTAGGGTGTCCAACTGGGAACCTATTGTACTTAAGATATCTATCTTGAAGTTTTGTAAAAGGTTACCTATATCTACTCTTGTGATACCACCTGAACTAACTGGTTTTATGTTTCTACTGTAGGGATCCCGAACATTCTTCCCTGTTTTAGCTCTGCTCCTCAAGCAATTTTTACACATTTCATAGATTTCATAAAATGGGTTATGGGAGATGTCACCTGATTCCATCAGGTTAAGTATCTCTAGGTATTCCTCTAAAATTCTCTTAAGGAAAAGATCCCTAATTGCATCATTTGTAAGGTCATGGTATTTTGATTTCTGGGAGATATAAGCAAATCGTTCTACATAATCCTCGAGATTCTCGTATTCTAACTGTTGGACTTTGAAAATGTCATTACGAGACTCCTTGGTCTTGCAATAGTCCTGTATTTCTTAAGAAATATATCTTTCATGGCTTCCCAAGACCTAATACTAGATTCTCCCAACCCCATGAACCATCTTAGTGGAGATTCCTTGAGGGTGGCATGAAAGAGTTTTAGTTTCTAGGCATCTTATAAGTAGTTGTAGCTCCTACACAAGATGTCGAACTCAAATAGGAAGGCATCTGGGTCTTCACTTATTTTACCATAAAAGGTGGGAAATGATGAGAGGGGGATATTTTTCATATTGACATTCGGTGTGGTGTCCAAAATTGGAAACCCGAAGGTGGTTTCAGTTTGGTTTCCAGCTTCTTCTTCCTCCCCATGTCTTACATTGTTGTGATCCTACTGATCATCCATACTATTTTGGTTTCCAAAAAGAGAGTACCTAGTTATTTTTATCCTTGAAGAGAACAAGGTATCCCAAGGTTCTTGTCTAAGAAAGGTATCCCTCTGATGGGAAGGTCTTCCTACTGCTTGGATGTCTGAACTCTACTCGAACCGATCGATATTATTGGTGCCAAAGTTTCTATATCAATTTGAGAGACAATTATATTGGCTGAACTACCAAACAAAGTATTCAGCTATTTAGTGTCTATGATGTCTTCAAAGTTAGGATCTCCTGATGGTGGTAAGAAAACAGAGGTTGTATTGTTTGGTTTCGTGGAAGGCTCGAGTGCTCTTGCCTCATGTCCCACTATTACTGATGCTTCAATTTTCTATTCTATAGTGCTCCCTATATTAGTCTCTTCAGAGACTGCTTTATCTCTTTGGGTTGAGTTAGCTCATGTTTTTCGGTATCGATCTATGGAGCTTATGAGTGGAACTTTCCTTCCCTCGAAAAGGTTGGAAGGAACCTTGGTTGAAAGGTCTGATTTGGATTTAATGTATCTACCATTTGGGTCCCTAGGCCTGTTCATGAAAGAAAACAAAAAGAAAAACTACCATTGGGTTTGGGGGAACCTGCTATAATAGATGCACAAGTTATTACCTCTCATCTTAAAGTTCCAGTGCCACCAATCTAATGCTAAGGTTTAGAAATGATCTATTTCCTACATTGAAACAACTCCCCGACAATTACACCAAAAATGATGGGTGTTCTATATGCACTAAAAACCCTCAATTAAATTGTCAACCCGAGGCAAGTAAACTTAGAGTTGTAGAACTATATATGAAAAGGCAAAATATCTAGAGGTAGTATAGTCTAACTAAGTAAATGGTCTATCTGAGAGCTAATCTACTCAAGCAAAGACTATCAATGAGCAAACTCTATCAAGGAACTTAAACTATTTACCCTAAGTAACTTTTGAACAATGGATCGATGGATTGTCTTAAGGAAGCAAATGAAAACCCTAAAATGAACAAGTTAACTTGATCAAACTAAAAAGAAAGCCGTCTATTTAATCTATTCAACTTAATGAACAATATCAACAACAAACTAATCTAATCGATCTATTCAAATTAATGAGCAGCAACAAGTAAGCAAATAAGCAATCAAATAACTAACCTATGAAAACTTATTCAACAAGTAAACTAATCAAAACTACTCAATGGGTAACTAATCAAACTATTAAGCAAGTGAACTCTATTCTGAAGATAAATCTCATAATTACTTCTAATGTACAAAAGGAAATCTTAACCTATTGAATTAAGAACATCATGACAATATTCAAAGATTAATCAACAATTACTCTTAATCTATGATAACAAGAACTTCAAATATAATGATGATGATTATGTCTTCGGTGTCTTATGACATCATGATGGCATCTAAAGACTAGTCATAGCTCAAGAGGAGTAACTTCAATATTAAATTCTATAGAGAAATGAAAGGTATGAATCAGGAAATCTAACGAGAGCTTAGCCATCATACAAGAAATAAGAACTATCCTGAAAATCCATGTGATCCTTCATTTTATGCATTAATCATCAACAATAAGAAAACACTATTCTATTTAATTCAAATGCACTCTTATGCTAATGTAAGAAAATTCATACGATTAGAGACTTATAACTAAAAACTTAACTCAAACTCAAACTTTGAATTAAAATTGCAATCTAGATCTAGAATGAAAATTTCATGACATAAACTAAACTAATCCTACTATTAACAATTCAAATTGCAAATTGAAATACTCATAAAAAATTAATTCAAATTCTACTTCCATCTCAGCATAGGACATGAAAATTGATAAGAAAACTAAATAGGGAACTAGATAAGCAAGATGAGAATTAAAATCAAAATTAGCAACTATTCATCCATCAAAACTTTGCCAAAGAAACTCTATGTCCCACATTAACTCAATACTATGTTCTAACTATTCTACTTCAATTTGCAGAAATCCAAACTAGCATTTAATCACACAACATGGTTAGTAGCTAAGATCGCAATCTCTTTACTAATTAATTTAAAAAGACACAACATATTAATAGTTATCCTTTACAAGCAACTTGTAAAAAGGAATTTGAAACAATTAAGCTATGAACAACAAACACACAACATGTAAAATGATAAAAAAACATGTACAGGAAAATGAAAGAAATGACAATTACACAACTCGAATACATAATCTAACTATCTAAATATTCACCCAGACCAATAGTGGGCCCCCCAGCAGGTCATGGCTACTCCTCAATAGCGAATCACGAGCTCAAGCAACACGATTTTGACATTTAAATTAAAAACACAATATTGCACAAGTTTATGGAAATGTCTCGAATTACACAACAAACAATTCTATCAATCCTTCACAATTCTTCACTACTCTTGTCTAACCACTATTGTGGTATTTATAATAGTTACAATTCAAGAGGACGACCACTCAAAGGGTCGAACTCCTCTAAAAACAAAAAAATCTATTAAATGTGCTATAACTGTCTGTGGCTTATAGAAACCAAATGAGCCACTCAAAGTTCAACATAATAGATCAATACAAGATGTCAAGAGCTTAGTAGCTAGAGGCCATGAGGTTGAACAAAACCCATGTCGTCGATTCAACCAACATAGGCCGCCGATAAAAAAACTGCCAACTTGCCCATGATTTTAGTGCTGGATGGAGTGCCAGACGTAGTGCCAAATGGAGTATTGGATGTATTGCTGGATGGAGTACCAGATGAGCTACTGGATGGGAAAATGCCATGCAAGTTTTCCCTATGACACACAAATCGTGCATTAGCTTCCTGTAATCATTAAATCACACTGAACTAAACTGAAAATCATCACAAAACATCAATTAGACGTACCTGGCATAAGCTATGATGATTTGCTATGAAATCCTTCAAATTTTTCATCAATACACATATAATATCAGTAAAAAAGGATTCAATCAACATCATTAATCAATCAAATCAGGAGCCCAACATGAATTACATGTTACTAGCTTCCTGGGGCAACCAAACCTGGCCAAGATATTTGTTTCCAATAAATTTATGATCACCTTGTCAGTAACATTCCAGGTGGGTACAACTTCAATCCACTTAGTGAAGTAGTCAGTGGTAGTGAGAATCCACTTATGCTATCTAATGGAGGGTGGGTTTATCTCACCTATAAATCTTGAAACCCATTCTTGAAAGGGACCACTAGCATTGATGGGCTTTAGGTGTATTGACAGTAATTTATGTTTTCCAACAAATTTCTGACATTCTTCACAAGTTATGACTATGGAAAACACATTAGAGAAGATGGTGGGCCAACAGTATCCTACCCTCAAAATCTTGAGGGTTGTAGATCTCTAATGTTGGTGTCCTCCACAAGCCCCTCTGTTCATATATGTTATGACCTGTTTAGAATCATCTTCATCCAGAAATTTTAGTAGAATACAAACAATATCTCTCCAATAAAAATTCTATTTTATAATGCAAAATTTTACAGATTTCAATTTAAGAGACCCAACCTTTGATTTTTCCAATTCAGGTGGGCATTCTAGGTGCTGCAAAAAGTACAAACCATCTCTATACCAGGGTGAAAGAGAGTATTGCTCAAATACCTGCATGTTGTCCTTTCCAACCTGCATCATGGAGGCATCTGATTTGGTGAAAGCATGGTGTAATTCTAGTGCTTTGCAGTTTGAATCTGATAACAATTTTGCAAGGCGCTTCCCCTTAATCAACTTGGTGGGATTTATGTGTAGGTTATACTCTAACAATTTGACAATCCACTTGCCCCTCTTCCCTTCACTGTCTGGCTGAATCAAAATTTCCTTCACACTACTGCTAGGAACATAGGCTATTATGTTGGGCTACAGAACATACACCCTGAAGGCATTCAAAGATTTAACCAATGCATAGGCTTGCTTCTCCAATATATCATATTTTAGTTCAGCATCCCATACCACTTTACTGAAGAAGGAAATGGGTTTCTATTACCCTTCTTCATTCTTTTGCAACAATAGTTTCCTCGGGGGAAAAGGAGAAAATGAGGAATTCTTTGGAAAAGTCTGGACTAACCAACATAGGGGCTTCAAGAAAATCCTTCTTAATCCTATAGAAGGATGACTTGGCCTCTTGTGACCATTTGATGTGAGCATATTTCTTCAACATGTTAGTAATAGATCTTATGATTTCAACACAATTTATCTTTCCTATGAATGTTTGAATAACCTTCTTATTCCTAGGGATGCCAATTTTCTGGATAGCATCAACCCACCAGGTTCTATTTTTATTCCCCTTGCTAATATAATGTGGCCTAGGAGTTTGCATTCTGACATAGAAAAATGGGACTTTTTGGGATTCAAAGAGATTCCATACCTTTTGCATTTTTGAAAAATATTCTCCAGGTGTTGTAGATGCTCATCATCATATTTGGAGAAGATGGTGATGTCATCTAGATATATAACCACGAACCTGTCCTTTTCACCCACAAATGCAATGTCCATGGCCCTGTGGAAGGTGGCCCCTGTATTCATTAGAATGAAGGGAATTTTGTCATACATGAATGTGCCCCATGGGGTGGTGAAGGATATTTTATCTTTGTCTTCTTCAAGTACTGCTATCTGGTTATAACCAGAATATCCATCCAGCATGGA
The DNA here is from genome assembly GCA_032191745.1 of Picea mariana. NCBI lineage: Eukaryota > Viridiplantae > Streptophyta > Pinopsida > Pinales > Pinaceae > Picea > Picea mariana. The sequence goes on along the minus strand of JASDQU010372257.1, from coordinate 130,290 downwards.
AATTTTGTGGGCACCTACTACCCTTTGCAAAATATGGTCCACCTTGGGAAAATGATATTTGTCTTTTAGAGAGAACATGTTCAGGTTCCTTAAGTCAACACAAAATCACATTTCTCCACTCTTCTTCCTAACAGGGACCAAGTTTTCCACCCAATCTTGGTACCTCAAGGAAACAATGATATTGGCATCAAGCATTCGTGTCAAGTTTTTTTCAATAATAGACATTAGCAGAGGATTAAATTGTCTAATTTTCTGCCTAAATGGATTTGAGCCCGCCTTTAGAGGGATATTTTGTTGAATGATGTCAATGTTAAAGGTCTTCAAGTCCTCATAACACCATGCAAAAATATCAACAAATTTTTTCACAAGTCTGAGATACATGTTTCTTTGTTCTTTTGACAATGCCTTGGATATTTTGACTAATTTTGGATTTGCATCTGTCCCAAAGTTGCAGTACACTACTTCTTGTTCTTGCTTTTTCATGGCATATTTCCTGGAGACATCATTGCTATCAAACAACCTCTCCAGTGGCACTAAACCTCTTGGGATATGGTTTGTCTTGAGTTCCATAATGTTGTGGCCAACCATCTTGTTCAGAAAATGAGATGTTTGTCGGTTTTCCGTTTCATCTCCCTCGTTCTCCTGATCAATGGAGATATTTGGGAACTCTTCAATGGTTTGCAGGAACCTTTTGAGCTCCAAGTCATCACTAAAGACTTGCCAATGCTTGACGTTGTCTAGTATGGCTTTCCTATGTATGACCTCTACTTCATACTTGACATTTGGGCCAATGGAGGTTTAAAAGTGTTGGAAGCCAAAGCTAAAGAATTTTCCCTTTGATTAGCCTCCCTAGGAACAAAGGAAATAATAAATCTTAGAAAGAAGTGGTCCACCAAGTCCCACACCTCATTTATGTATTGTTTCAACCTTTTTTTATTTTCTTGATAATAGAGTTCTTGAATGGATCATTTTTCATCAATTGTGTTAAAGTTACAAGGATATTTATTTTCTCAAATCATGCTCTATGTTGAAAGAGATTGGCTCTTTGTACGCTTACTTTACTTCAGGGGAAACTGACTTAGATATAAGAGGTTGATCAATTTTGTTGCATCTACCTTTTCTTGGGCCTTTTATGAGAGGAAGATCTCATTTTTTGTTCTGAGCAAGTGCCAATTATTTGGGAGCCTCTGTTCTAGGCCTCAAATCATACTTCTTTTGGGGTTGACTTTGAAATTTTTTCTCTTCCTTCACCTCATCATCAAACTGGCTTGACCACTGTGATATTTTATAGTCCTTCTGTGTTAGGTGACTAGGAAAAAATATCAATTTCATTGAAAAAATATCAACACTAGGATCTCGATCAGAGACAATAGAATAAGGCATGCCATGAAGTTTGAAGATATTATCCATGAAAATTTGAGCCAATTTGGAGGCGGCGAATGGGTGTTGAAGACCATATAAATGAAAATATTTGGAAAGATGATCAACTACCACCATGATGACTGACTTATTTCCTGATTTAGGTAAGCCAATAATGAAATCCATAGAAATATCCATCCAAATAGCAAGCGAAATCAGAGGCAATTCGAGTGTTCCTGGAGCTTTGATCATTTTTCCCTTGTTGTGTTGATAGGCATCACATTCAACCAAAAAGGTGTGAACTTATTTTTTCATACCGTCCTAGAAAAAATAACGTTTGACCCATTCATAGGTTTTGGTAAACCCTGAATGCCCAATTATGGGTGAAGCATGAAGCTCAAAAAGCACCGTGGATTTAAGTTGTGACTGTGTGCTTAGTTACAAAAAACCTTTGTAGTGAAGCTATTCATTGTGCCAAGATTTCCTTGGAGAAGTTGCAGAGTGGTGTTGCAATTGTTGGATTAGGAAAGAAAGTTTCGGGGCCTTACAGACATTCCCGATGAGCATCTTGGAGCCATTCTGGTACAATGAAGGAGTGGGAAAAGAAGGACTGTTCTTCTTCATACATCCTGAAAAGAGCATCAACAACCACATTTTATTTTCCCTTCTTGTAAATGATCTCATAATCATATCCAAATAGCTTGGTCACCCATTTTTGTCGCTTTGGGGATGAAATTCGTTGTTCCAGAAAATACTTGAGGCTCTGGTGATTAGTTTTAATATAGAAGCATTCCCCCAACAGATAAGGACGCCAAAGATCCACAACATGCAAAATAGACAACATTTCCTTTTTATAGATTGATTGGCCCAAATGTGTCTTTGAAATTTGTTTGCTAGTGAAGTCCAAATTCCTTCCATCTTACATGAGGACTACCCCAATTCCTTTTTGTGAAGCATCACATTCTAGGACAAAAGTCTTTTTGAAGTCGGGAAGTGCCAGGATAGGAGTCATGCACATAGCTTCTTTCAAGGCGTGGAAGGATTGATCCACTGCTGGAGTCCAAGTGAAATCATTCATTTTAAGGAGAGTAGTGAGAGGTGTTGCAATTTTTCCATAATTATGAACAAACTTGCAATAATATCCCGTTAAACCCATAAAACCACACAATATATTAAGAGTTTTAGGGCGAGGCAATCCTGCATAGCTTCAATTTTCTTAGGATCCACCCTTACACCTTCCTTGCCGACAATATGACCCAGATACTCCACTTCTGAGGCTCCAAAGGCACATTTAGATTGTTTGAGGAAAAGTTGGTTCTGAAAGAGTAGATGGAGAACTTGATCCACAAGGGAGAGATGGGATGTCCTAGATTTACTATAGATGATAATATCATCAAAGAAAACTAAGAAAAAATGATGGAGAAAAGGACGAAAGACATGATTCATGAGACTTTGGAAAGTGGAGGGGGAATTATACATGCCAAATGGGATTACCAAGAACTCATACTGACTCACATGAGTTCTAAATTCATTCTTGTGAATGTCTTCCTCTTTCATATGTATCTGGTGGTAGCCAGAAATAAGATCAATTTTAGTAAAGTAGTGGGAACCGTTCAATTCATACAAGAGATCATCAATGACAAGAACGATAAATTTGTCTTTGATGGTGAGTTTGTTGAGGGCACGAAAGTTTGGACACATGTGCCAAGTTCCTTATTTCTTGAGTAACATGACCATAGGAGAAGAATAGGGGCTGGTACTAGGACAAATAACACCCATGCCAAGTAATTCTTGAACAATTTTCTCAATTTCATTCTTTCGGGAAAAGGGATGATGATACGGGTAAACATTAGGGGGAAGAATTCCCAAGATGAGAGGAATGAAATGATCATGAGCACCATGGGAAGGAGGAATTCCATGGGGAGTGGAAAAAAAAACTTGGTGTTTGGAGATTACATATTGGAGGTCATGATGCACAGAGGGTGTCTGAACGACTTGAATGGAATAGAGTTGGGAAATAATGCCCAAATGACATTTTTTGAGGAGATTCTCCATTCGATTGGAACTGATGATATCAGGAGAGCCTGTTGTGATTCCTTGGAACTTATACTGTTGTCATGTTGTAGAAAAAAAAAAACCCCTTATTTTCTTCTCTAGTTGATTGAAAATTATGGCCCCTTTTCGATTTTAATGTGATTTTTTTTTTCTTATTTGATTGGTTTGCATATATCTATGTAAATATTTTTCCCAATTGAATGCATTTGCAAATTTTTTTCTACCCTCTCCCTTTCTTTCTCATCTTGTTGATCCACCTATTCAAACCATTTTAATCCATTTACATTTTGATGGGTACTGGGCTTATCCTATTGTAGTCTGAGGGTGACTCTCAGTGCTAACATTTTTGGCGTCGTTGTTGGGGAAGGAAGTGAAGAAATCTTCCCTGGGAGAAAAAAATTAATACGATCCATATTTTGATGGTGAACAAGGGCTGGTCACATATTCGAGACTGCATCTTTCACCTAACGACTCCAATCCATGAAGGAAGAACCTGTTGGGGACTTCACTAATACTGGACAACAATAACAATGGAAGCTATTTTGGCTTGGAGGTATGCTTTCTGTGATTTCTCAAATATAGTCGGTTTTCCACATCTAGTGTCGATTATAACTGAATGGGATGATTATCTTCCAAGATTCATAGGAAGAAAGAATGATCATCATGGTGAGCACTTACAAATTTTTCATAAATGCATGCTTGAACATAATTTTGTTCACGAGGATGTCTTGATCAAGATGTTCATATTTTCTTTAGAAGAACATGCTCGTGAATGGTGTCAATCTCTTCCTGCTGCTAGTAACCATTCTTTGAAGGCTTTTCATGATGCTTTTAATCATATTACAAGAGGATTTATCCAGTTGACATCCTTTTCGAACATTTTTGTGAGGAGTTTTATTCAGATATTCAACATGTGTTTTCTTCTAGTAGTAAGTATTTTAATGAAGATATGGATGAAAATTTTTCTCTTTTTATTTCCCGAGAAGAAGCTATTCAAGATATGATTGATGATAGTGTCGATGATTTCATAGCTGTAGATGCATTATATCTTGCCCCTAATGCACTTGATGTCTCATATTTAAAAGAAGAAATAGTTGTAGACGAGGATTTTTCTCAATTTCTTCAAGAGGTTTCCTATGATATATTTTCACCTGTGATTGAGGAGAAGAATCAAGAGATTGCTCATATTTCTTTGCAACAAAAAAGAGTTTTGGGCTCACCTATCTTTCATGAGTATTCATATGAAGAAGAGAAAATCCCTACATCACATTTTGTTGACTTAAGGAGAAGCCATCCAATGTATGACATCTATGAATCATGTTTTGATGAGGATATGAAGGAATTTCAAGACCATACTATAGATCCTTTTTATTCATTCATTAAGGAACAACATTGTGAGGAAATCATCCATCCTAGGTCCACATAATACATTGAGAATCCATCTCTGCAAATATTCATACCTGCATTCACCATGCTTGAACATGGATCTGCAGACAACATCAAACAACCTATGACTAGCAGTGAAATCAATCTGCAACCATGTTCAGATTTGCAGATAGCTAAAAGTGGCAGCCTCCATGGGAAAGAGAATATGCTAAGAATATTTGATCTTTAGTTGGAACAATATCAGGCTGAGGTAACCTTTTATTTTCATAATTTCACTTATTATTCTTTCCATGATCTGATTGCTATCTATATGGAGGAATTCATAGATTCAAGGTTTCAGTATTCATTTCATGATAAATCTGAAAATCAAACTTACAATCAAGTGTTGATTTTTGTTCTAGTCTTCATTTTACTGAAACACATACAAAGAGTTTGGCTTGTTAATAGATTCCTTGTATGGATTCATTGGAAGCATGATTTTACCTGATCTTGAGGAAGCAACTGGATAAAGTAGGAGTAGGAAGAATAAAGGTCGGTTCTCAAGCATCTTGTTTGCAGTGATTTTATTTCCAGTATTTGATATTTTCAGTTTCAAATAAAGAGCGGAGGAACTCTGAGGCATACAAGTTTCCTGGACAAAGATGTAATGGATAAAGAAACTAGAACTACTAGGTTCTTGGAGCCTCATACGGAGGTCTCCATCCCCTATGGAGCATAATGTTAACACATAAAATTGATCATGTAAAGGAGGATTTATGGTTTTCAGAGCCTACATTTAGCCACATCTACCGCTATTATGTCATACAATCAACTAACATCCTCCTAGGAGTATGCAATCTATATTTGAGTTGGCACTATGAACTAGTTAAGGAAGAGGGTTGTAGGTTGGATAGGTTGCACACATCCTAGTGCAAATTCAAAATTACCAGCATCAACCTCATAGCCATTAGGTACTCCATGATATTTTTTGTCTTGTTTGGAGGTCAAGAAGGGTTTGGATACTTGATTTTACTTTGGCGCTATGAACTAGCTCAGGCACTGCGAATTGAGACAGATGATATGAAATGTGCTACACAATGTCCTGCAAAAACTCTGTTCTAGACTGTTGAACTAGTATTTTTGACCAATTGACTTCCAGGAGGATTTTGAGGTGAACCAAGATGAATTTTCAAAATCCCAAGGAGGTTATTGTCAAGCACGAAACCATGAAAATTAACCTCTTTCATGTTTCACACAGGTGTCACGGATTGGGACATTAGAAATAATCTTTGAGCCCTATGTTTTCAGTTTTCATGATTTCTTGTTTGAGACATGTTTTTGCGACACGTATTCCAAACAGATGGAGATGAATTTCAAGAAAATGAGAGAGGTTTTTATTTAGAACACACTTATATACAAAAACTGTTCTCATATTTTACACATATGTTATATTATTAGAATTAAAAGTGGCATTCTGAAGCCTATTTTTCATAATTTTGCCTCATGAAAAGCAAGAAATCAGTTAAAATGTGTCATTTTCTGTTTGTAGTTGTTTCTATTTTGGGAAATGGGTTGGAGTTAGAATGGGTGAGATTTAAAGGACCTATATGGATATATATTCATTGTACAAGAGGAGAGGAGGGTTGGATTCATGATCCAAGAGAGGCTAGAGAGAGTAGGAGCAATTTTAGTTGCTCATTTGTAAGCCTAAGGGCTTGTTTGTAATGACATTTTCTTCCATTAAAGATTCATGCGAAATGTTATCATATTGTCTTCTTTGTTTTCCCACTTATTTGTTATCTTCTTTCTTGAACATATTCCAGGTTTTGAGGATCATGGATGCAATTGATTAATGGATTCATGAACAACATAGGATTTGTTGTAGCTTTCCCATTAAATCATTGTTCATTGTTTAAGCAAATATTTATCTATTGCAGAAAGGATATTTGTATAATGGATGTTATTCCTTTTGTCATATTCACCATGATTCTACTAATCATTATATATCTCTTTGTCTAATATACAGTTTGATTTCCTTTGATCTTTAGGATGTTATGACTCCATGCCCAATGGAATGCCTCTGCAGACTTTTTACTGCCCTCTCCCTTTCTTTCTCATATTGTTGATCCACCTATTCAAACCATTTTAATCCATTTACATTTTGATGGGTACTAGGATTATCCTCTTGTAGTCCGAGGGTGACTCTGAGTGCTAACACATGTCACACAAAAATTACCACTTATTATGATTTGACAATAATGTCTTGAACCTGGGACAACTAGACTGCTACAAGTGTAAAAAAGAATTGTTGTTTATGTTGGAGTGAAATAACTCTTAAAAAAAGAAACATGACAAATGAGAATAACTAGAAATGTGCATTGGTACCCACGTGCATTCTATATCGAGACTAACCGGGAGATATCTTAATTATCCAGCATCATCCTCAGACTTTTCCTCCTCAAGAACATATATTCACTTCATATTATCTCCTTCAAGAAGATGTAGGTCTTCTGATGTTTTCTTTGTAGTTTCTGGTACTTCTTTTGCAACTTAGAATGATGCTTCTCCAACTACTGATTTTGTTGTTGAAAGTTTGGATTTGTTGGTTTAATGCTTTCACTTGGTAGTTGTCCTTTATAGATTCATCATCCCCCTCTAATTTAATTAAAAATCATTTCTTACCTTTATATTTCAACCTCTGCTCATCATCCATGGAAAATTTGTTATGATCAACTATCACTTTGTTTTTTCTGGATCTCATTTCATACCTATGCATTGCTTCAGACCCTCTGCCATGAGATTCTTTTGTAGACCCCTGCATTCCTGATATTTTGACCTTAATTTCTGGTTTGATGTCATCTGGAATTGCCTGGAGGGTAACCCTGCATTTGGGGAAATTCCATCAGAATCCTTCTCAGGATCTGGGCCAAAGTCCCCTACATCTTTTTGTAAGATTGAATCTGTAGGGCACTTTATTTTGACAGCTGCAAATTGCACTCCTGAAGTTTCACCCTTGCAGGATTTCAATTTTTCTTTATCTCCTATCATTTCATTCAGTGTATGGACTGTCGTTTCTTCCAATATGGAAAATCCATAGCTATATTCATCTTCAATTACAATGTGTTGGGGGTCCTTCAATGATGGGTTAAAAAGTGAATTTTAATTCGGTCTTAAATGATTTGTAATTCTGGTTTTCTTGTTGGGCTTGCTGGGCATTCTAGGGCCTTGAGTCCCTTTCCTTCTTTTGTTTTTCTTAGCTTCAGGGGGCTCTTTAAGTAAGGTCTCCATGGGAATAAATTCTTCTTTTACAATTTCAAGACTGTGCTTCTTAGACCTCATTTTCCCTCTCATTTTTGTTTTATGCACTTTACCCTACTGCATGATGGGAGTTACCCGTTCCTTTTCTGAATCGCTAGGTGACAATGGTCCCTGTGGGGTATCTCGTGCTTGTTGTTGCATACTAGAAACTCAACCATCCTCACTTCCTCTTCGTTTTTCAATGGAATATCTCAACTACATTCGAGGGTTTTCCTCCTTCATTGGGGTTGTTGACTTATTTGTTCTTGATGGGGTACCCTTTTCTTTTGGTCCCTTTTTCTTATTTGTTGTTTGCTGGGAAACCTTCAATGAGATACTAGGTTCAGGGGAAACCCTCCCTTCTTGCTTGTATTTGTATTTTTCACCCTTAGTCTATGGATCATGCTGTTATTCTTGTTCTTGTAAACCCACAGATTTCAGAAAGTAGTCCCAGGGAATTTCAATTTCACCCAAAGTGAATAACACTAGGATTTTAATCAAATCCTGATCATATAATATTATGTGGGCAGACTCGGGGTGGCTCTAAACCCTTCTATCCATCTTAGTTAAACTCTTGAGTAAATAAAAGGGTAAATTCAATTCTTTATCCCTACTCAGGTGCATGAGAAACCAAATATGGTAACAATGCACAATCAGAAATATTCTCTCACCTGTGATGTATCTCTGGACTACTATGAGGGTTCCTTTTCATTCTTCCTTTATCCATTTGATTGGAATTCCATGAATCTAGTCGAGATTTTGGTGCTTTGACACCAAAAATTTATTGCAAAGTTCTGGGGGTAACTTGCCATTCTTAAACCACCTTTCCCCTCAGACCGGGAGAGCACTGTCTACTGTGATGAAATGTTCTGTAATGTGGATAAAGGTGTCCTCGAGTTGGGTTTGGAACCCATCAAATGTCTGTGAAAAAAACAGAGCCACACCTGTATGATATCCCTCGAACACACAAATTAAGTCGTACCATTATGATTTGACAAAATGATCCCTAATTTCCAGGAAAACTTCGAACAACTCGAGCCTTTGTGGCTCTGTTTTTTTCAGCTACCATCAGTCTTGGGGAGACACCATTTTTTTTTACCACCTTTTCTGCAAGCAACGAGCCAAACGCGACTTTTATTCTGATGTAATTTTCCACCAGTGATTCTAATTCCCCATAACACTGCGATGATGAGAACTGAAGGTGCAACTTGCACGATCTAAAAACGACTGTGTAATGGTGAATCCAAAGAAAAAATTTCGTGAACTTGATTTTACATGAGTATGCATACACATGCATGCACCATCAAATCATTTTCAAATATTTAAAATAATTTATGAACATTTAAATAATTAAAACAACACACTTTACTGCTATTTGCAAGAACATGATTGTTCTTGCAATCAACATTTTTCTGCACTAAAAAGGCTTGGTCAACCTGCTATAAGCTCAATAATGATAAATCAAGATGACATATGTTATTAACCCAAATAAAAATGTGCAATAAACTTCCAATAAATCAATAAAAATGGTGCAAAGTCAATAGAAGGGTAAGACAATTCAAGCCGACTCATTAAACCATGGAGAAGAAACTAAGCAGAAAATCAGACTTTACATATGTATAGGCTAAACTAGGGAAATAAAAAAGGTGCAGATGTAGGTTTCAACATTTGGTCTCACGAATGACACTTACAACATACTTTCATTCATATAATAACTTCTTAAAACACACATTGTGGATGTCTTATGATTTATACATTTGATGGTTGCACGAGTAATTTTCTTTGGAAAATTCACCACCTTTGGTTTAAACTTCTTAACACTTCAATTGAACTTCTTGCATCTAATTTGAAGCACTTGGATGATCTATTTGTCACATGTAACACCTCTGTATTTACATAAGGCATATTGATCATCATTAGAAAATTTCATAAGTCAAGTTACTAAATTACCCTCACCATACAACGAACTTCATTAACTTGACCATAGGGATTTCCCCTTAGGATAGGATCATCATTTCCCTAGTATGAAGAGTGGGGAAAGGCCACTAAGCTGAGAGTTGGCTTGCCTAGTATTTTCCCTTATATTCTCTCGTTGGCGTTAATACCTTTCCCTCTAGGAGAGAGTTTGAGCAGTAACAAAACTCAATATTTATACACATGATGCAATCATTCACATACCATCCTACCTCCAATTATGAATACAATCCTACAATGATATATAACATATTTGGATAGGTAGGTGATGATTTATGATTGAAGTTCAAGGTAAGATATGCAAAGGAAAACATGACTGCTAGCCAACCACTTCGAAAACATCACACGCTTACTCATCTTCAAAATCATCAAACTCTAGACAGTCCTAATATGTTGGTATCATTTGTGTCAATATAAGGCATGAAATGAAATGAGAGAGTAGACATGATTTCCTTACACACAAAACTAAACTGAGTGTATTATTCAAATAACAATGTTACACATAAATACATCAAACTTTGGCTTAATATAGGAAATCTATCTTAACCATACTAACAATTACCATACTAAGAACTGTTGAGATAATATCTCAAACAAACAATACACTAGGATATTATTTGGATAGAATATCTTATACCCAACTATATATAACAACCTCCTAAATCTTAGAATCTAACAACTCACATAGAGATTGTCTCTCCATCACAATAACCAAAAGATTAAAGAAATTACAACCATATAACATGATAAAGAATCATATGTTAACTATTAAGACAAGTAGGAGTTAGTACTCCAACAACCCCTATTAATGAGTACTTGTCTCGATATTTTTCAAGAAAGGTCTTCATAAACATCTCTAACCATTTCAATGTCTTGCAGGATTTGAATTCCATCAGGTTGTCACCTATTCTTTTGAAAGGTGTATCCTCCTCACTATGACCCAAGTTTCCCAGCACCATTGGACATCATTAACACTTGTAATGTCTCATAACCCTCGTAAATGTATGATGGTGAACTACAACATCCATATACAATTTATATCCCTTTTAATCGATGATACAAGAAATCTGATTCCCATAAAAATTGTCTACTCAATATACAAGCTAAAGTATGTTTTATCTAAGTGGACATTGAAGTCTACATCTAAGTGGACGTTAAGGTCTATAGGCTTGATGAGAGATTTAAGCATATGTATAGGCATATATTATAGGATAAAACTAACTAAGAAATCACATGTCATACCATCTACACAACCTACACATGCAAAGATGGATTAACATGCTCGAAACAATCATATCCTTAAATTTTTTTAATTCCAAACCTACAACAATATCCCATCAACACCCCCAATCAAGGCCAAAAGGACAAGTTTTACCAGGATACAATTTTTAAAAGGATGCCCAAGTCATTTGGTCCATACCCCAAACCATACGATTGTAGAATCATGAAAACAAATCCATGTTACTAACACATCTTCATCTTTAGGCATCTGAAATGTCCATACGTTTAGGAGAAGATTCGATTCTGGGATTGGGAATTAGATCCTTTTTCTCTAGTGGGATCATTGGATCCTTAAGGGAGAGTGGATTCCATTTCCCCTTTCAAGTTGCAGAATTGGACAAGGAAAGAATGCCTTTAAGTCAGTGGAAAGCGGCGAGGGAGTTGAGATTGGTTGGATTGGAGGTATAAGAATGGGAGGAATTCCATAGAGCTATGAATCATGAAGGAATCTACCTTACAAATACTCCGGATGAGTTAGTCTGGATAAGGAACTCTACCTCAAGGGTCATTTAAACAAAATATGATTATGATGCTATAACAAGGAAGATCTAGAATTGAAGCACTTCTTAGTGGCATAATTCCTCATGGAAATGGGAATTTCCTAAAAAACTTAAACTACACACTTGGATGATGATGGAAAACATAATTCTTACCTAGGATAATTTGCAAAGAGGAGGGTGTCAATGTCTGAGAATTTTTGGCCTTTGCAAACAAAACTTAGATTCGACTCAACACTTGATGATTGATTGTATCTTCACCCAACAAGTTTGGATAGATATGTTGATAACTCTAAAGATAATTGCAGGTTGGAATGAATAGATCCTGCAAACCCTCTTCAAACATTGGTGTCACAAGCACCCTCATTGGCACACACTCGCATCCATCATCTATTGGCACATTTGGCTAGAAATAAATTCAGCGATGTTCGATAATAGACAACCCTCCATAGATTTCGTAAGATACATAATAATGGGCTAGTTAGGGAGTAATAAGAATAAACCGCACTTGAAAAAAAAACAAAAATTCCTCCAAAGATTATTGTGGATAGACCAATAGGATGGTTTGATGGGGCAACCCAAAGGAATGGGAAGATTAGAGGATGGGCGGGTGTAATCTGGGTAAACAAAAAAATAAATTACAT
>JASDQU010372257.1:93304-117718 GCA_032191745.1 Picea mariana | reverse complement strand
TCCTATTCTGCAACTCTGCGTTGTTTTGTGAGTACTCCTTGCACTTTCTTCAAGGCCTGGGTGGCATATTTTGTTTCTTCTTTTTCTCATCGAAGGAGAGCTTTGACTGTATCAACTAGTCAGTGGAGTTGGGCTGTCTCATCTCCCAACTCTATTTATCCCGATGGCAGTGGCACAATGGAGACTACGCGACTGGACTGAAGGGCCTGTTGTACCCCTCAGAGTTAAGCTTTAATTCTATTGTAAATTCCCTCCTTCTTGTCTTCTTGTTTCTCATCATTGTTCAGGGCTGCTATGATGAAGTCAAAATCATCAGCAGTAAGAACAATATTCATCTTGGTTTGGCTCTCGATTTCTTTGGAGAAGAAGGTTTTGGGGGAGAAACCTTCCTCTTCTTCAGGGGATCAGTCTCATCTCTCAGCGGTGTTACTTCACCTTTATTTTGTTCATCTCCTGTGCTATTTATTTCTTCCTCCTCACCCCCTCAGTCTGGTGATACTCAAGTAGACTTTCCTGAGGCACTTCTTAGGTCTTGGACCTCTTCGGTCTTCTTCGTTTTGCTGGGTCCATGTGTATCATGTGCGGTTTCTGGACTATCAAGGTAGGACATCTCTGTAGGGTTTGCTGGAATAAGGAGATCTATTGACTAGTTCTTAGTGATCTCCTCAAGATCCTCTTTTGTGAGCTTGTAGTACGATTGCAGCTACTTCTTATGTTCATTGGCTTGCGTTGTTATGTTGATGAAATGTCGATCTGCGCTGAACTTCATCAGGGGTCAAAATCTCTGTAAGGTGTTCGGAGTCATGTGAGGTTCTTCTTCTATGGATCTCTTCAGCTGAAGGTAGTATGTATGAAAAATAACGTTCGGCTGCCAATGTTTGTTCATATCACTCGTATACCAAAGTGTGGTGAACTTCGCAGTAAGCGGTTCGAATGACTCTATGTATGGGAAGGTCGCACCTTCCGGAATCTCCCAGGAAACAAAGGTGATAAGGATCAGGAGATAGTTGAAGTTAAACTCATAGCCCTGATCCTACGCTTCACAATAGTCTAGTTCAAGCCGATTAACTATGTACTTCACCCAGTTCATCTGTAAACCTTCTACACACTTCCCTACGAGGTCAAAAACAAATCCTATGACCTGCATAGGTATGTTCTTCCTTACTATCTTTCCAGCTATCAGTTGACATAATAGGCACACTGCGCAACTCTGGATGGAAGCTACCTTGTAGCCTCACGTTCCCTTCTCAACATCACCATATGTATCCTTGATCTTTTGTGCTAGCATGTAATCTGTGGGTTTTCCTGGGTAGAAATCCTGTGGGTCAGGTCCTTGCATAATTAACCCTGTGATCCTATGGATCAACATTGGATCAACTGTAATACAATGGTATATCCATAAGTAACCACAATGGTAACATGAAAGTAATAGCTTGACACATGCGTTCACTTCCTGGTGCATTTCGAAGTGTGGGATCTTCATTACATTTAGCAGGGTGGACTATGCAAGGTCCATAGTCCACTGGTGGGGGATTATCTTTGAGTTCTTCCCCTTCATCCTGGTTAGGTATTTGTATGGAGAGAGCATACCATAGATCGTACGATCTTCGAGGTTGAAGTCGCTGAACTTCAACTCTGCGATCTTGTCCTGCTGTGCGCGAACTGCGCGTATCCCCTTCGGGAGGTATGCAGTAACCATGGTGTACTCGAAATATCTTGGCACACTATCATGATTTACCACGCATATAGTCAGGAAATATGGATGGGATCAACTTCGCATTGGCTAGATCATCTCTGTGTTTGGTTCTCTTCTTTGCTGATGGTCGGGTTGGTCCGACTCTGTGAGAAGTCAACGTGGAGGCTTGCACTCTTCTCGTCGATGATGCTTGTACTCCTACAAACATCACTCTCTCAGACATTAATCATTCAGTCATGAGGTCAATGAGGACTTCCTTCACAGATTCGTCGACCGCGCTAAGTTCTTCAGACATCCATGCTCAGGATTGAATATCTTGGGTTCGAAGAGTAACTAGTTACTACAATGGCATAGATGGCAATAACACGATGATCACTGTGCAAAATCAACTAGTCCGCGGGCTCAGATTCACGGTTAGAAAAAGTGTTCTCGGTGCATGGCATGAAGGGATAAATAGATAGTTGGGCAACAGATTGCTTGCAACGGGTAAGAAGATGTCATTAACTCAGTTTTTCCCATTATGGTGTGGTCCCAACAGTCTGATGGAGAGCTTCCTGGCCATACATGCCTTTCTAGCCATTCAGGGCATCGATCTAACGGTTATACTGTTCCCAATGACTATATTTCTTTGCCATGGTGAAGTGCCATGTGACATTGTTCTGATATCCCAATGAAGTTCCAATTGTGCAATTTTTCCTTCTGTGAATTTTCCTCTGGAATCTTCTATAACTTTTCGATCTTAGCTTTCTTCTTACTTAGATTCCTAGCCTTTTTCCCAGTGATTTTTGTCTTGGTATTCCTTTTTCCAGTCTGATTATTCTCTCTTCTTGGCATAGTAACTTCGCGCTATTAATATTCTTTCCTAGTTTTCAAGGGTAATACTTATTCTTTACCTGGGGTGGGTACTTAAGTCTTTTGTGGGTCTTCTAGTGTTCTTGCAACTTTTCCATCCAAGTTTCTGGTGTTAACTAGCTTCGATTTGTCCTTCTATTCTTCAATCAAGTGTGCGATCCTTCTAGTCATGAAATTTTTTAACTCTTGCTTCTTTTTCTCTAATACTTCTTCTTCTTCCTTCCTTCTGTCATGATCTCTTTCAATCCAAGGTTTTCCTAGTAACATGGTAAATGGGACGATTTTCTCAATAAATTTAACAATCTTGAAATCCTCCTCTGTCAAAGTTCCATTGGCATTCATAGGTATCTGGGCGAGCTTTCCACATAGGTTTATCAGTTTTCCTTTGAATAATCCTATTCCTCCTAGTGAAGGAATCATAGCAGTATTTCCTAGAATTTCCCAAGTTCTTTCTGTCATGATATTCACCTATGTTTCCTCATCTAGAACACAGTCAATATCGAAGTCTCCTATTCTTGCTTCTATGCATTCTTTTTCTTTGAAGATCTCTGATAATATGACATGTCGGTGGCCATTCAAGGTTTCTTTCATTTGTAGCAATACTTTCTTTATTTCTTTATGGGTTTCTGTCATAATCTTGGTTTCTGGATCTGCCTTAAGGTTTTCCTGGTTCATATTCATTCTTTCAACCTTATCAATCATTTCGGGGAAATCCAATACTTCATGGTCCATAGCTTTACAAAAAGACAACTAGTTCTTCTTCCAGGGCATTCCTTAGCAAGATGTCCCGATTTTCTGCAACTGTAACATAGGGTTAATCCTCTCCTTCTTTTAAATGATCCCCAGCCTTTCCTGTACTATGCACTAGGATCATAGTATCTAACCTGGAAAAAATTCTTTCTAGTATCCTGCATCCATTTGTTAGTCCAAACATTCTTTCTATGCATAGGTATAACATATCTTTCACTATTCTTATCAGATCTACTTATATCAAATCTTATTCCATCTATTAGTGCCCTAGTTTCTAAGCTAGGACATAATCTATCAATCATACCTAGATCCATACTTTAGAAACAAAAACTTCCACTTATCTTACTTTTATAGAGCACAAATCTTTCAGATCTAAAACTTTTTACTATTATTACCTTTATTATAGCACAAAGCTTCCAGATCTTACCTCTTTTCTTCAAATATAACCTATTTTCTTGGCACATAGCTCCACAGGTCAAGAAAAATGCTACGCCCTAAGGAAATAGATCTACGCACAGAGCTTTCACAGTTTCAGGTCGTATCTTTGCACAAAGCTTCTTCTTCCTCAGTTCCCAGCAATCATAGTTTTAGTCCCGAAAACATAACCATTTGTTGGTACAGGGGTAGACCCAGGGTTCAACGCTACAACAATGCACCAAAAAAACCCTAACTACCGGCCCTTTCGGAAACACCTGCGAAGCAAATGAAGTCTCACTTGAGGTAGAGGCAGGGGTGGTTGTAGGACTCCAGTGTCTACAACCTTAGCTGGGACACAGATATGTGATTCTAACACTTAATAGAGCACTTAGCAGTTAATATTCACCAATATCCAGTTCTTAGTTACAACGCATCTAAACCCTAATTACAACAGATCGCAAGATTCATCCAGATCTTAGCATCTAACAACACTTAGCATGACAAAATACATTAGATCCTAACAGAGTCAGTAGAAAGTACATGTATAGAAATTAGATCTAACATTCATCCACATTATTAAGCACAAAGCACAAAGCATGAACAAATCTATCTATCATTCATCTATATTAAAGCACTAAACAAATAAACACATCAACACATTGGACAAAGCATAGAAGCACAACATGTACGTGGTTCACCCCTACTCTGGGGATAAGTCCACCAACTCTTCTCTTCTTTATTATCTTCTTCAATCAGTTACATGCACAAATCCTCAAAAACCCTAATATGCATAGGACAGGAGATCTGTGCACTTCACTAGATCCTCCTTCCTCGAGTTAGGTTCAGCACAAAGCTTCATCTCGATCTCTTACAACCTCTTGCACTTAGCCTTGCAAGTCTTACATAGTATGCACAAAGCACTACAATCCTTCGATCACATAGATCGATCACTACTACTACTACTTTCTACATCGCCTAGCTTTCATATATATATATATATATATATATATATATATATATTACAAAAGTGGGCCTAAGCATGGGTAAACCCATGGTCCGACATTCCCATACCTGTTACATGATCCCAAAACCTAAAAATCCCTAATAAAGGGGTTGAGATCCCGCGATCCTTGCTTCATCTTGCGCTCCTTCTTTGACAGTCTGTCAAAGTCCCCAAAATAGGTCAAACTTGACCAAGGATCTCCCAAAAATTGGTCAAGGGCCAACAGTGTTTATGCCTAAAGTCCAATTTGGGCATCAACATAAATGGCGACCATATTGGGGAGTGAGTTACTTTGTTTCTTTACATTTTTCCTATCTATTTTAAAGGACTAGAACCCTTTGAATCTAAGCTAATTTTGTTGTATCCAATATCTTTACCTCATGTGATCATTCTATTGTTTCCAGTCATGATAAATGTTTGGTGGCCAATAGTAATACCTTGTGATACTCCAGGTTTTCCAAACTTTATTCAAGGTTTTTTCTGTTTGATTGATGACCTTTCTCAATTTGGGGATTTTCCCCATGAATATCCAAATGAGAATATCAAAATCTTCTTGGAGTATTGTCTCTTTAAAGGAATATCGTATCCTCCTCTTATTATATGTATTTTTCCCCACATGCTTCAAAAGAAAGATGCCAAACGGTTAAATTCTCTCATTGATCAATCCATCCTTGGCTACGATCATTTTTTAAATCTCTTTAATGAAAATTTTAGGAATAGAAAACCTAATTTGAGCCCTACATCAACCCTTTCATGGTGTGAATTTTATGATGAATTCCATGATTTAAATACCCATAATAAATTCTTGGAGGATAAAAGGATTTCTATGCTAGATAGATGGAAAAAGTAGTCGAAATAGGTTATTGATAATTTTTCTTCATTGAACGATCATTCTCAAATCTCAAGTTCCTTTCTTTAGAAAATCTAGAATCCAATTGATGACCCTCAATTAGATTAATTTTCAAAGTAGGAATTGGTAAATGGATTTACCTTTGAATATTCTTGTTTTCATATTTCACCTCTAGAGAAATATTTTCATGATGTTTTCCCTTTCAATGAGGCTCTTTTTGGATCCTTCATTGATCAAACTAATGAGGTTCCTATCCCTCATACTATCACTATGGATACTCATGATGAGATCAATACCCCATGTCTTAGCAACCTCATGCTCCATAATTTGTAGGATGATGCTTCAATGTATTTTTAAGGATTCAAATATTATGTCAAGTGTACTAGTCTAGGCAATTATTTGGATAGAAAATAATCCAACTTGCCCACTCTCCGACACAAAATATGAATCCTTAAATCCATTGGACCCCAACACAGGTCATCCCAATGACATGTAAAACCTCTTATACCTGACACCAAGAAACAATGTAGTGTCTGGAGTAGCTCCCTTTGGATATAACAATACCCGACCATAGTAGAATGTAACTCCAAATCCATCAACCTACAGAGTTGACACTAAGAGTAAGTTAATTGTCATCTCTGAAATATACAACACCTTGAATACCTCCAGAAAACCTTCTGACCCTAGTTGGAATCAAACACTTCCAACCCCCTTCATTGCAATATGTGGGATGGTACCAACACCCACTAATCAATATAACTTTGTTTATGAAAGACTAAGGAATGCTGACGTCATTCCCATCATATGCCAAGAATCTCCACTGTCCATGAACCACACTTCAATGTCCTCGAATGCTAGACCACCACTGCCTAAGGGATCAATCATCAAAGAAAATTCCTTCTTGAATTTCTCTACAAACTCAACAACCTCAACATATGTTGATACCTCTGGTTTCTCCTTCTTCTTCTTCTTCTTAGGACACTGACTTGTTGATTAATTGGGTTGGTTGTCATTGATGTCAACCCTTGAAGAAAGTCTAGTAGAAAATTTTGGTATCACAAAGGTATGGGTAAGGGACCCAAATTTGTTTGAGGTCTAAGGGCATGGAGCTCAATGAATTTATAGGTAAGACTATTCTAGATAGATAATACTTGTCATGCCATTTCTGGTGATATGTTGAATTTCACATAACTCCTCACGATTAGAGAGTTATGGCCTTGTGAAGTTGGAGAACCCTCATCAGTTATCTAGAAGCCCCGAGAAGGTCAAAAAAGTAAATTTACTGTAGAAACTCCTAGAAGAAGTTGACTAGTCAAAGTGGGTGAAACTAGGAGTTAATCATGGGTATAGTTGTTGCATTAAGAAAATAATTAAAAATAAATTAGTTGCAACAAGAAGTTGCGAGTTTGGTAATTATGGTAAAGTAGTTGTGATGAGAAGATTGAATGGTCAAAGTGGTTGATCAAGAAATAAATTAAATAATAAAGTGGTTGCAACAATAAGTTAGTTAAGGGAAAAGAAGATATGAATTAAATAATTATATAAAAGTTAGTTGCAACAAGAAGTTTTGAGTAAAGATAAATTATTTAAATAATAAAGTAGTCAAAGTGGTTAAGTGGACAAAGTGGCTAAGTGGACAAAGTTGGTTAAGTGGACAAAGTGGTTAAGTTGACAAAATGGTTAAGTGGAAAAAGTGGCTAAGTGGACAAAGTTGGTTAAGTGGACAAAGTGGCTAAGTGGAAAAAATGGTTAAGTGGACAAAGTGGCTAAGTGGACAAAGTTGGTTAAGTGGACAAAGTGGCTAAGTGGACAAAGTGCTTAAGTGGATACTTCTAGAGGAAGCTACTTGGAGAGTATAAATAAGAGAGAAGGGGTCTCACATTGGTATCCATTGAGCATATTTAATATCTATAAGTGACTGAGGTAACCAAAGGATATCTAAAGTAAATTTGAGATGGAAGGTGAAGTAAACAAGACCGAAATTCAAGGGAGGATAAAGTCTTTTAATGATGTTTTCTAAGGTATGTTATTTACATGTCATCTCACCATTTTCACAATAAATTTTTTACACAATGATTTAGATAATGAAATCCAGAGACCATTGAGAAAACATATCCAAGCAATTGTGATAAAAATTTCATCTTGTGGGTCATTTTGTTTTGGGAGTTACACTCCGTGTAAAATAGGGTTTGTGGCTAGTCTTGAAACTAGTCTAAAACAAGTGTTTCGGGAAAAAAACATTATAACTTCTTCATAACATATCCAAATTAAGCAAGACAAAATGTATTGGTTAGAGTACATTATGTAGTAGGTTTCATACTATTTTCATATCTACAAAGAAAATATTTCGTGCGGGGAATACTCTACAAGTTCGATCTCTAGAATAAACCAAAATTCAGAAAGGTATTCCATTTTTTCTATAACTCCTTTTCTGGGAGGTTCCAAGAGGTGAAACATGGAGAAATTGTAGAAAAGACATTAAAGAACATTGTGTACTATTTTTAGACCTTTATTCATTACAGGTACATAGTTATTATTATTGCAAGTTAGCGTTGTTGACTAATCCAAAATTAGTCACATGAGACTAAGTAAAATTTGATGAAAATGCTAGTCTCTTGTTAAGGAAGGTTTGCATGTATGTGATCATATACACCAAGATTTTTACAGAGTTACAAATTAGATTTGGATGATGAAATTGATAAGGGATTTTTGTTGAGGTGGAGGTATAGGTTGATGCATGGTTTAGGTTATTGGTACAGGTTATTTGGTGCAGGTTAATTGGTACAGGTTGACGATGTTAGGTTGATAATGGGAGTGGTTGATTCAGTGAAAATGACATATTGTCTACATTTGGCATTTATATTTCAGCACAGTTGGACATGGCAAGGACATGTGGTTGTATCCACCTTTTGGCTGTAGCCAGAGAACATAGGGGTTGTATCCTCCTTCTGGTTGTAGCCAAAGAAATGGGGAGCTAGAGCTCCCCTTAAGTTGTAGCCTGAAAAACTAGAGGGTTGGAGCCTCCTTCCAGTTGCATCTGGAAAACAAAGGAAGTTGGTGCTTCCAATGAATGTAATTCTTAAAGACATATAAGAAAAAACATTCTGTGGTTTTATCCCGCTTTGGGTTTCCACGTAAAAAATTAGTGTATTGTGTATGTGTATGATTGCTCATTTGTTCATTGTTTTTTTACTCAGCAACTATTGAATGATAATGATACATTGATCATAAAGAAATATATCACTTGCATATTATGGTTAAAAAAGATTAAATTTCTCTATTACTGATTCACCCTCCTCTTAGTAATCCAACAATTGGTATTAGAATAGGTTCCTTCAGAAATCAGTTTAACCACTGAAAGGTAGATCATAGAAAGAAACAACATGTATAAAAATGGAATACCACAGTTTGATGGACATAAGTATGCATTTTGGAGCAAAAGGATGAAAACATATATACAGGCACATGGATTTGAAATTTCGCAATCAGTTGTAGATGGATACAAAGAACCAACAATTCTGCCAAGAAGTGAAAGAGAAAAAAAACTCTGTCTAAATAATTCCAAAGCCACAAATTCACTTCTGAATGGTCTGGGTGAATCGATATATACCAAAGTTATGTATTGTAAATCCACTAAATAAATTTGAGACAAACTTCAAAATATTTATGAAGGAGATTCAAAAGTCAAAGAAACAAAGATTCAAACTTACAGAGGTCATTTCAAACAACTAAAGATGAAGGAATACGAGAATATTTCATCATACTTCTTACGATTCGATGAAATAGTGAATACAATCATAGGATTGGGAGAAGAAATTAAAGAATCTGTAATTGTTCAAAAGGTACTAAGATCTTTTCCTATGATATTTGATCCTAAGATATCAGCACTAAAAGAAAGAGAAGATCTAGACTCAATAAGCATGGATGAACTACATGGAATATTCACAGCATATGAAATGAAAACTGAACAGAAAAATCCATATATAAAAGAAGCAAATTTCAAAGCATACAAAAGGTCAAAGAAAAAGGGAAAGAAAAAAGAAAAAGAACATAGCAATAATAGTGAATTCTCGGAAGATGATGAAGAAGTGGCCAACTTTGTCAGAAGATTGAACAAGGGAACCAACGACATATATAAAGGTAAGCTTCCATTGATTTGTTTTAATTATGATGGTATTGTTCATTTTGGTAAAAAATGTCCTCATAAGAAAAATAAGAGGAATGATGAAGATTACTCAAATAGAAAACAAACATATAGAGGAAAAATAACCAGAAGGAAAGATTTCAAGAAAAGCTTATGGACCAAACAAGACATCTCCTCATCAGATGAAGATGAAGTCAGTGATAATGAGACAGAAAGAGTTATATTCATGACAATAAAAGAATCTGATATAGAAGACACCAAAAAAAAATATGAAGAGACAAAATTTGACTACTGAGAAGAATTGTTGAGTTCCATATAAGTTATAAGAAGAGAAAAGAAGAAAAACAAGAAGCTACAAGAAAATAAGAAAGGATCTTCAAAAGAAAAATATGCATAATAGCTCAAAAGTTTTGGATGACATTATCAGTAGTCAAAATCCTCATCATGACAATTTCAGACTTGGATACAATCAAACAGAAAAGGGATCAAGATCCAAAACAATAGAACATGATACATATCCAAAAATATATGCAAAAACAATCAAAGGGGATAGGAAGACCTACAAGGAAGATTACAGGGACACTCCTCCACCAAGAAGATTCATATTTCAGAATCAACGACCGACATAAACAAATAGGCCTCAAGAAGAAGAAGGATTCATAAGAGTAACCCCTTTAAGAATATCTTCAACTCCCAGGTATCAAATTATATTTTTTGGTTTATGTTATGCATGCAATAATTTTGGACATAAAGCTGTAATTTGCAGAGCTAATAGCAGGAACATAAACAACTTTGAAAGTCATATACAAAATGGTTATCCAAGAAGGCCTAGTGAAACACAAGGAAGAAGCTACAACAAGTTTGAATCATTGATCACTGAAGTGGAATGATACAAGTGCAAAAACTTTGGACACATGACCAAATATTGTAGAATGACAGTCCCTCCTAGAGAACCAAAATAGAAAAACAACAATCACAGACAAGAACCTCAGAAGAGAACATGGATAAGAAAATAGAATCAGTATAACAATGAAGAATGCACACTCACTCTACAAGCTAAGCATAAGAAACGTGGTTGGTATGTTGACAGTGGCTGTTCAAAACACATGATAGGTTATAAAGACATTTTTCTTACATTAATAAATGAAAGAGATGGATCAATGTCCTTCAGAAATGATGATTCAACTAAAATCATTGGAAAAGGAACAATCCGAATTGGAAACAAGAATACCAAGGAAGAAAATGTTCTACTAGTAGAATATATGAAACATAATCTACTAAGTGTAAGTCAAATGTGTGACCAAGGTCATAAAATTACTTTCGATTCACAAAAGTGGGAGATAAAAAAAGAAGGTTCAGGAAAATTGATTGCAACAACTGCAAGAACTTCAAGCAACATATATGTATTAAGTGAAATTGGAAATGAAAAGTGTTGTATAGGAAAGGAAGATGAAGGATGGATATGGAACATAAGAATGGGTCACATAAACTTTGATAACCTTGTCAAAGTCAGCAAAAAGGAAGTAGTTAGAGAATTTCTCCATATCATGAAACCAACCAACACTTTATGCAAGCATTGTCAACAAGGAAAACAAACAAATACCAGGTTCAAATAAAAGGAATATCCAACAACAAGACCACTGGAAATTTTTCATACCGATCTAGTTGCAACAACTACAACAAATGGTTTAAAAGGTGAGAAATACTTTATGTTATTAGTTGATGATTATACAAAAATGACTACAGTTTGCTTTCTTAGGAATAAGTTAAAATATTTTGAAAACTTCAAGGTCTATAAGGAAATGGTTGAAAATGAAATGGATTCCAAAATCAAATGTTTGAAATCTGATAATGGAGGAGAGTTCACTTCAAAGGAATTTATGGACTTCTGCAACAAACATGGAATAAAAAGACAATTCTTCATTGCTAAGATACCTCAACATAATGGAGTTGTTGAAATAAAGAACATGGAAATACAAGAAATGGATCGAACAATGCTAATGGATTCCAAATTGACATATATTTTTTGGACACAAGTAGTGCATACAACAATTCACATTCAAAATAGAGTAATGCTCAGAAACAATAATGACAAAACTCCTTTCAAGCTACAGAAAGGAAGACCAACAAATGTGAAGCATTTCAGAGTATTTGGAAGAAAATTCTACATCAAAAGAGAAGATGGAAGAATGGGAAAGTTTGACTCTCATGTGGACAAAGGAGTACTTGTTGGTTACTAAAGTACGAGGAAAACATACAAGTGTTACAATCTAATGTTGGACAAAGTTGTGGAAATAATGAATGTAACAATTGATGAAACAGGTGGACGAGAATTAAAAGAAGAAGAAAATGAATCAGTGGAACAACTTTACAAAAAAGAAGCAAAAGCTGAAGAAAAAGTAGAAGGGGAAGATGAATAAGATGAAACGGAAGTAGAAGAGAAAGTTCAACAAGTGCCTCCAAAGACACGTAGCAAATGAGTACAGAAGAATCATCCTTCAGATCATATTATTAGAAACAAGGATGCAGGAGTTGAGACTAGAAGAAGAATCCATTCACCAGAACAAATTCACCTAGCACTGATATCTACGATTGAACCAACTAGTTTCGAAGAGGCCAGAAAGGATGAATTATGGAATAAGGCCATGAATGAAGAATTGGATCAAATAGAAAAGAATGACACTTGGGAATTGGTTCCAAGACCAAGGAATAAGAATGTGATTGGCACAAAGTGGTTTTTCATAAATAAATTGAATGGATATGGACATGTTACAAGGAACAAAGCTATATTGGTATGTAAATGATACACATAAGTTGAAGGAATCGAATTTGAAGAGAAACTTTTGCAGGTTGCCATAATGTAAGAAATCAGATTGCTCTTAGCTTATTCATGCTCCAAGAATATTAAAGTGTATCAGATGGATGTGAAATCAACTTTTCTAAATGGGGAACTTGAAGAAGAGGATTTTCAGATATATCAAAGGAACATAAGAGTTTGGATTATGGTATCCAAAAGGAAAGGATATATCACTTATTGCCTATACATATTCAGATTGTGAAGGTTGCATTGATGACCGACGAAGCACCAGTGGAACAATGTTTTACTTGGGTGAGTGTTTAGTATCTTGTCTAAGCAAGAAACAATCATCAATATCCTTATCTACAGCTGAAGCAGAGTACATTGCAATGACATCATGTTGTACATAGGTTCTATGGATGAAACAAACTCCGATATATATACAGGTTGAGTATGATGAGCCCATTATAATCTATTGTGAAAATACAAGCGCAATCAATATCTCAAATAACCCAGTGATGCACTCAATAACGAAGCACATTCCAATCAAGCATCACTTTCTATTGGAACACGTTGCAAATAAGAACATTAGAGTTGAGTATATGGGCACAAAAGTGTTGGATCACTGAGAGGGGGGGTGAATAAGTAATAGAGAAATTTAATCCTTTTTCACCATAAAATGCAAGTGTTATATCAATGTAGCATTATCATCTAATAGTTGCAGAGTAAATAAATAATGAACACATGAGAAATAATACACATACACAATACACCGGTGTTTTACGTGGAAACACAAAGCAAGAGAAAACTACGAAATTCTTTTTCTTACATGTCTTTAAGAATTACATTCATTGGAAGTGCCAACTTCCTTTGTTTTCCAGCTGCAACTGGAAGGAGGCTCCAACTCCCTAGTTTCTTAGGATAAAACCTAAAGGGAGATCCAACTCCCTAATTCTCTGGCTACAACCAGTAGGAGGCTACAACCCCCTATGTTCTCCTACTACATCCGGAAGGTGGCTACAACCACCTGTCCTTGCCCCGTCCAACCACCCTGAAATATAAGTAGAATGATGGAACCACTGTCACACTATCACTGTGATATATACTATTATAAACCTACACCAAACAACCTGTAACAACTTGTACCAATAACCTGTACCAACATGTACCTCAACCTGTACCATAAACAAATGCATCAACCATGCACCAAACTTGTACAAATAACCTGTAGTCAACTTGTACCATAAACAAGTGCATCAACCATGCACCAACCTATACCTCAACCTGTACTATCAACACGTGCATCAACCATGCACCAAATATTTACCAATCATGCATCAAATAGACATAAACTATCACTCATCAAAATGTACCAACATCATCAACTGTACACCTCATGTATGTGCCAAATCATCAACTACTTGTATCAACCATGTACCCAACATGTACCTCAGCCAAAATCCCTCATCAATTTCATCATCCAAATATGATATGATCACATATACCTCAAACACTATACCACAAGTCTGTAACTGAAACCATGTGCTAGAAACTCACTATTGTACAACCTCTATCTGTACCAATAACTTCAGCAACATACCTCAACCAAAAACCAACAAACATGAACCAATATTAGACTTTAGTAGATCTGCCTCAGATCAACTCTACAACAAGCCATAAAATCCCAAGAGGGCATCCAACATATTTACAAGGCAAACCCTCATCTTGATTCATAAATTCAACACTACACATATGAGAACCATACCTTTTTTTCTTGTTGTAGCGTTCTATTGCTGCGGATCCACTGCCGTGATTTTTCTACCGCACTTTTTCTGCTGCATTTTTTCTGTCGCACTTTTCCTGCTGCGATTTTTTTGCCGCACTTTTCCAGCCACACTTTTTCTTCCTCACTTTTCTTGCTGCACTTTTTCTGTCGCACTTTTCCTGTTGCACTTTTTCTGCTGCACTTTTCTTGCCACAATTTTTCTACCGCACTTTTCTTGCCACACTTTTTCTGCCACAGTTTTCCTACCGCACTTTTTCTGCCACACTTTTCCTGCCACACTTTTTCTGCCGCACTTTTTTTGCTGCAATTTTTCTCTATCAATAATACCTACCCAAATAACCTTTCACAAAAATAGATATTCAATGATATTCAAGTGTGTTTTAAATGAGAGGGCCTTGCATCTTATTTATACTTTCATGTAGTATCGTCAAGGGGTTACCTTTTAACCATCTTAACCCACTTATAACCACTTGTCCATTTAACTTAACCACTTTCCATAATTAGTAAGTTCTCCATTAACTTTATTATTTAAATAATTTCTTTCGCGTCCTATTTGACTTATAGTACACTCTTCACTTCACTTTATTATTTAAATAATTTCTTTTTGCAAACACTTTGACTAATTTGACCTTTTGGGGCTTCTAGATGACTCATGAGGGTTCTCCAACTTCACATGACCATAACTCTCTAACCTTGAGGAGTTATGTGACGTTCCACATACCACCGGAAATGGCATGACATGTACTATCCATATAGAATAGTTTTACCTACAAATATATCAAAACTCATACCATTATCCATCAAACAAACTTGGGTCCATTACACAAACGTTTGTGCTACCAGAATTCTCTACCAGAATTCCTTCGAGGGTTGACATCAATGACAACCAACCCAATTAATAAAAAAAAAGAACAATTAGCATATATATTTAAAAAACAGCTTCCAAGGTAAGCCTTTGAGTGTCTTCACCAGAGACTCAGAGTAACTTCTACTACAAAATGAATGTGTGTGAATGCTTATCTTATATGTCTTAGATTTACATGAGGAAGCACCATAAAGAGGATAGTTCAGGTTAGGAGATCGGTTTTAGGAAGAGTTCAGTCAGGGGGAGTATGCCCAAGGATAGTTCAATTAGGGGGAGCAGCCCCAGATGGAAAGTTACCTTTTCCATTGATTACAAAGGGGGAGAGATTTATCAGATGCCGAATAGAGAGTTAGATGCTTGGAGAAAGAGCACAAATGCATGGTTCTAGGGGGAGCAATGGTCACATGGACAACATGAGTGATATGAATTCAATATTGCATCAGAGTGTTTCCATCAATGCTAAAGGGGGAGATTGTTGATTAATTGGGTTGGTTGTCATTGATGTCAACCATTGAAGAAAGTCTGATATAAAATTCTAGTAGCACAAAGGTATGGGTAAGGGACCCAATCTTCCCCTTTAGCATTGATGGAAACACTCTGATGCACTACTGAAGTCATATCACTGATGCTCTCCCTATGACCATCTCTCCCCCGAGAACCATGACTTTGTGCTCTTTCTCCAAGCATCTAACTCTCTATCCTGCATCTGAAAAATATCTCCCCCTTTGTCATCAATGGAAAAGGTAACTTTCCATGTGGGGCTGCTCCCCCTAACTGAATTGTCCTTGGGGATACTCCCCTTGAATGAACTCTTCCTAAAACTAATATCCCAACCTGAACTGTCCTCTTTATGGTGATTTCTCGTGTAAATCTAAGACATATAAGATAAGAATTCACAAGCATTCATTTTGGAGTAGAAATTACTCCGAGTCTCTAGTGAAGATACTTAAAGGCTTCCCTTGGAAGCGATTTTGTAAAGATGTATGCCACTTGTTCTTTTTGTTGATTAATTGGGTTGGTTGTCATTGATGTCAATCCTTGAAGAAATTCTGGTAGCACAAAGGTATGGGTAAGGGACCCAAGTTTGTTTGAGGTATAAGGGCATGAAGATCAATTAATTTATAGGTAAGATTATTCTAGATGGATAGAACATGTCATGCCATTTTTGTTTATATGTAGAACACTACATAACTCCTCACAGTTAGAAAGTTTTTTTTTTTTTTGTAAATGAGTGTGTGAATATATATTGTGTTATAAGGTTATAGTCCAAAACTGATGCTTGGACTCCCAGGATTTTCCTGAATGGAAACCAAATCCGGGGTCCCTGGGATGCAGTATCTGAAAATAAACAAGAAGTACCTGGGTCGTCACTATGGGAAACCAATCCAGGCTACCATAATCCAGTCTAAAAAACTTTATCAAAATAAAACAAAAAGTCTAAACATAGTGGGGTTACCTCCTACTCTGAGAGACATGATCTGGGCTAGTCTAGGTTGATGGGGTGCTCTTCATCCCCTTCTTGTTGTGTCGTGCCCTCCTCCCTCTGTTCCACCAAACATAGCTTTCTGATGCATGCTAGGGTTCCATTTCTATCGGTTGGAGTGATATCTATATGGTGGATGTAGCATAAAAAGAGATGAAATTTCCCTACCATCTACTCTGATTTCTCCTATTGTATTTTTTGTTCCTCTACCAGCCTTTTTACCCCTGCCTCCAAGTTACTGAGGTGGTTGAGAATTCCTGTGCACTCTTTATTCTTCTCTTTGGTTTCCATCCTGTTGGTCTCCCCCTGGTCCATACACATCTTTCCTATCAACATTTTGGTTCTCCAAGCTTCCTCCATCATCCTGTGGTAGAGGGTTAACCTCGGTTGTGTGGCTCTAGGGTCCTGTATGCCCCCTGCTTCTTGGGTTAGTGTTGACCAGGATTTTCCCTTGTGGGAGTTGTTGATTTCTCCCTCCCATATTTTAATTATTTTCTTCCCCTTGGTGTCTGTATTCATGTGGAAGGTGCTCTTTGCTTCCTTGGCCACTTGTTCAATTCTTTTCTTCTGTCGGGCACTCTGTGGAGGTTCCTTCACCTAGGGGCCTCTCTTGCTGCTGGTTTTCTTCATGCATACCATCTTCACTTGTAGGTGGTGGTTCTTAAAAAGGGTTATTTCCCTGTTCTGTTTCACCCTCTTCCGGTAAGTAAGGTGGCCCCTGTAATTGTGATGCCTTGTTTTGTAGTAAATTTTGGTGTCCCTACCTTTATGAAGACAACCTAGCTGCAGTCCCGTCCTTACAATCATGCATTGCTCTTCAAGGTGTTCCTGCCCATCAGTATCCTCTGTTCCAGAGCGTGTGCGCTTGATGATGTTGTCGTTATTCCTGCGCCAATGCTTTTCCTTGCTCGTTGTATGCCATCCCTTTCCCTGTCCCATCTATGTACTTAGGTGAGGTGTCCTCCTACTTGGCCCTAGTGTAACCTGTCATCCTTTGTCCTTTGTTGCCTGTGAGTTATCTCTTCTGCTTTCCAATGGGTAACTTATGTACTTCCTTTTATTGACGAGACCATGGTGTCATACCTTTGCCTGATGTGTGTTCTACTTCTGCATTTATAACCTTATTTGATTGGTGGGCCATCAGCTCCTGTCTGGGACCTATGTGTCCTTCAGTGTCTGTTGCACCTCCATTCTCGCTATAATATTTCGTACTACTCCTATTGTCCCAATATTTTTCCACAAGGTGGGTACAGTTTTCCTGGAATTGACCTTGCAAGATGTTGCACCAGATTGTGTCCAGTTCTGGACCTTTGTTCCTGATCCCCTCATTTGTTATTCTGTCTGCTAGTCCATTTTCTGACCTCCTTACCCAGTGTAACTCCACAGTGATCCCTATCCATAGGTGCTCCTAGATTTGTTTTCAGCAGGTAGGCCAATCGCCAGTGCCTCTTGATTTTACTTATTCTGGTACCGTTTTGGAGTTTTCTCACTGTGTTGATGACTAGCATGGAGTCTCCTTCCACTATGTCATTCATCATCCCCTCCCGGCTAAGAATCTTCGGGCCTGTCTCGAGGGCTCCGAATTCTGCGACGTTATTGGTTGAGTTGCCTAGGCTTCCGGTGTACATTCATATGATGTTCCCTTTACTATCCTTGATTACTCCTCCCAAACCTATTCTTCTTGGGTTTCCTTTCTCCGCCCCATTGAAATTCAACTTGAGGGAGTCGTTTCCAGTAGCGCTCACCTACTTGGAGTTATGGTTTTTGTCTGTTTGTATTGGGGTTGCACCCACCTTCTAGTTGGAAAACCTCTAGGACTCGAGAGTCCTGATCTATGGGTTGCTCTCTACCCTCCTAGCAGTTATGGCTCATCATCATCTCATGTATCATGGAGGTTATTGTTTCCTTGATCTTTCCTTCTGGCCAGCTTTGGTTTCTGAAAATGCGTCGGTTCCTTTCCTTCCATATTGACCATATGATCATTCCTAGGGTGAGGGTCCAACAGAGGTTCACCTCTTCTTGGTCATTGTAGTTTTCTCTCTGGAGCTTGATTGTTGCGACAATGTTACCACGGATATTATTGGAATGGAGAAAGATAATTACTGCCCAGTCCCACAGTTCTGTAGTGTAGGCACGGTCGTCAAGGAGATGGTTGGTTGTTTCTTTCTGAGTTTGATAAAGATGACATCTTCACGAACCGGTGAAACCTCTTTTCCTTAATTTATCCCAAGTTAGGATGTAGTTGTGTAATATTAGCCACTGGAAGGTCTTAATCCTTGGCCATTGGGGGTTGTTCCAGAGCTTATCCCAGTGTTGTGCTAGTTCATCTTGGTTTGGGTCCACCATATAGTGTCGAACTTCTTTTAGGATGAATTCTCGTTCGTCTTTTTTCCCCACCTCAACTGTTCTTCTCCTTCCGTAACTATTATTTTCCATCTGCCTAGTTCCTCCTCCACATCTTTTATTGTTGTTGTGGGTATCTCATTGTTTTGAGGATTAATATTGTCCCATATTCTCCATTTGTTGCGGTTTGTTCCCTGTTGCCAGTATTGATAGACGTTTATTTTTCCTTGTGTGATGAGGTCCTGTTGGATTATCCCTCTGTTCGATTTTTCCATCTTTGGTTCCTATTGCCAAGCGTCCTCCCATAATCTGGTTGTTCTACCATTCCTATTTTCCCAAAAACTGTGTGTCTGAATCCATGCTTTGTGGCACCAGGCTAAGTTCCAAATGGCTGAGCCTTCCTTGGTTCCTCCAAAGTGGATCTTGTCCTAGTCGCAGGTGTCCAGTGCGTACTTTTCCTTCCATAGGTTTACCCAAGGTGTTGCGGTTTCTTTGACCCACCACCACCAGAGTTTCGCCCCATATGCATTGTTGGTCGTTTGTGGATATTGTAGCCCCAAGCCCCCGTTTCTTTTTGGCCTGCAGACTTTCTCCCAGGCCACCAGGGCCTTTTTTTTCTTTGTTTCAGCACCTCTCTATAGGAAGTCCCTTTGGATGGCTATGATTTTATGTAGGATCCCCTGTGGAGTGGGGAAGACTGATATCATAAAGGTTAGGATGGCTTGTTAAATAGTCTTGGTTAGGATCACTCTGTCGGCTAGGTTAAGGGACCTATATGTCCAATTTTTTACCTGCTCCTATAGACTATTTATTACTCCTTCCCAAGTTGATAACTTATGTACTTTGTCTATCAAAGGAATTTCGAAATACTTGGTTGGAAGTGTTTTCCATTCAAAACCTAGAATGTTGGTCAAATTCCTTTGGATAGATGGATTGCTATTAAATAAAAAGATCATCGACTTGGAGTGGTTGCTCTCAGCGCCCGAGGCTTCCCCAAAATATTCTAGGATGCATTGGTAGGATTTGGCTTCCTTGACCATGGGTATGTTGTGGAGTAGTGTATCATCCACAAACTGTTGGTGGGTTGAATTAGGGCATTTTTCGAAAGGTTTGAGCCTTGTTATTTCCCCAGTTGTTGTTGTGTTATTTATGCTCTGACTGAGGCCTTCCATCATCAGAATGAGCAAGAAGGGAGACAACGGGTCTCCTTGTCTGATCCCTCTCGTGGGCCAGAAAGGTTTGGTCGGGGTTCCATTGATTAGTAGTGAGTAACTTGTTGTGGATAATAAACCGATAATCCAACTAATCCGGTGTTGGGTAAAACCAAAGGCTTCCAAGGTCTTGATCATATAATGCCAACTAATTTTGTCATAATCTTTTCCTAGGTCCAGTTGTATTAACATTCACCCCCTCTTCTGAAGTTTTAAGGTGTGAATGATCTCATGGGCCTGGATGATGTTGTCCATTATTTGTCTACCTTCCATGAAGCCTTCCTATTCTTGTGATATCAGTGAAGGTAGGAGGGGTTTCAATCTATTTGCTATGACTTTGGAGATGATCTTGTAGATCACATTTCAAAATGCTATGGGTCTATACCAGTCCAAGGTTTTGGCTTCATTTTCTTTGGGGATTAGGTTGATCATGGTTGCGTTTAGTGCTTTAAGGATGGAGGCAGAACTTCTAGAGTCCTCTACTACCTTATAGATGTCATGCTTGACAATTTACCAATAGGCTTTGAAGAATTCCACAGCGAATCCATCTAGACCTGGTGCTTTCCCACTGGGAATTTCCTGGAGAGCTTCGTCCACCTCTTCCGTGGCAATGGGTTTGTTCAAGAAGATGGTTTGTTCCTCTGTAACCAAACATGGAATATGCTGATTTATCCTCTAAATGGCATCCGATCTGTCTTGATTCATTTCTTGGGCTATCCTGTGGAAGTGTCTAACCATAGCACTTTTGATCTCCTGATGGGACTCATGCTCAATTCCATCCTGGTCATTGATCTTCAGGATTTTGTTATGGGCTCTTCTGGCCATGGTTGTTCTATGGAAGAGCTTGGTGTTCCTCTCTCCTTCCTTTAGCCATCAGATGCGGTACTTCTGATGCCAGAGTGTTTCCTCTTGTTGTCATCGTGCCTCCCACTCTTGGGTCATTTGGAGCTCTTCCCTTTTCTGGTCCTCCGTATAGCCTCCCCGCATGCAAGTTTCTTGGAGTTTTTTCATTTTTTCTTCAATGTCATTTTTCTCTGTGTTTGTATTCCCAAAGATCTCCTTGTTCCATTCCTTGAGTTATTTTTGATGTATTTAAGTTTCTTGTGTAGTTTGAAAATCCTAGTCCCTTTCTCTGGTTGCTCCTCCCGCCACCACTGTTTGATTTTTTCCTTGAAAGTCAGGTGATCAATCCAGAATTTCTCGAATCTGAAGGGTCTGTTATTAGGTGTTGTTTGGAAGCCCGCTTCCAGTTGCACTAGCCAGTGATCAGAACCACCCTAGGGTAGGATGTTGCAATCTAAGCTTAGCCCCTGAAAAATGATTGACTCTCATATAAGGAATCGGTCAAGTCTTGTAGCTACCTGAAACTGTTTCATCCTTTTGTTGTTCCAGGTGAACTGGTCATTTTTAGTTTGGAGATCTACCATCTTCACTCTGTCTATAAAATTTGAAAACTCCTTTGCATCCCGATCCAGTCTTCTCGTACCACCCTTTTTTTCTGCAAGGGAGGTGATAATGTTGAAGTCCCCTGCCAGGATCCTATGGACGTTGCTGGCTCGGCCTTTTATATCTTCTAGGTCTCAGATCATTCCTTTATTTTCCTCTAGTTCATGGGGCCTATACACATTTGTGCAGAGAATCTCCTCGTTGTTTCCCATGATTTTCATGCGCACTGTTAGGGTGTACCTGGTTGCTTCAGTTGCTATTAAATTTAGGATTTGTGGGTTTCACAACGTGAGTATTCCTCCTGTCATTTGGTGGTCTTATATGGCTACCATATTGTACTTGCACCAGTGTTTTTTACTGATTGACTCCATTTTGTCTGTAGTACATTTTGTCTCTTGAAAAAAACAAAGATACAGTTGCTCCTACTTTAGTTTATTACTAAGGATTGTTTGTTTTCTTGGGTTGTTTAGGCCTCTTATATTCCAAGTTATGACCTTCATTTAAACATGTGGGGGAGAGTGGGGAAAGAGTTTCTTGATCTTATCTGAGTTGATCAGTGGCACTCCTAGCTTCTGTAGTGCTACGTTGTTTGATTTCCTGCCTTTTTTCCTCCTCGTCTATTTGGGTGATAACTGCAATTATCCCTCGCTGACTTTCACTCCTAGGTGTCCTATCTCCTTGTGTGTGCATTTTTTTCCTCTGGCTTTGGCTTCCTCCCATAGGAGGAATAGGTATTAGATGTGGTCGAGTTTCTTTGTTGGTACGTTGTCGACTCCCTGCCTTTTCCATTGTTCTAATATCTATGGAAGGTCTATGCCTTCCCTTTCCACCAAGTCTATGAGATCGAGGTCTTTTGTACCTACTTCTCTCGGTGTCATTTCTGCATCCCCCTTTGCGTCATGCATGACAGTGTTGTCATATTTTGTTTCTCCATCCATCAAGGTTGCGCAACTCCCCTGAACTGTTGTATTGTTTGGCTATTGGGTGGGCTCTTTTGTTGCTTGGTCTTTGACTTCTGGAACTTTTGTTGAGTCCCTGTCTTCTTCTGTCCCTTTTTTTGTTTGGTCCCTTACTTCCATTGTATTCTGGGTCTCTTGGGTATTTCCTATCGAGCTCTATTCTTGGTGTTCGGGGTTATAAACCCTTCCTCGTCTTGTTGTGTTTTGGGATTTTCCTCTTCCTTCTTTTTGTTTAGAGGGAACTCTTTGATCAAGTGTCCATGTTCATGGCATCTTCTGCATCTAAAGGGGATCTGTTCATAATCTATTTTTTCGATCCATTCCTCATCCCTGAATTCCAAACTTATGGCTTCTGGGAGTGCTCCAGAAACGTCCATCTCTATGAAAATTATTTCATATGATGCATATCTTCCTTTTAGGATGGCTTCTAAGGTCTTCACATATTTCCCCATTTTGTTTCCTATTGCTTCAAAGGTAGAGGGAAACCAATATTCTAGGGGTATGGAATAAAATCTCAGCCAGACTGGTACCTTTTTGAAAGTTTCTTTCTCCAGGGAAATTTTTTCTTTCCAGGGTTGCATGTAGAGTCTCACTAAGGTGTATAAGTATGGAGCTCCCTCGAAGACTCTGTCCCTGTCCTCCAAGTTAATAAAAACTATTGTGAAGAAACCCTTCGAGTTGAGGTGGAGCACCACTTATCCATTTTCCTTCCAGTGATATTTAATCCAGTTGTGCATAGTTCATTATGTGGGCCATAACCCCATGAATTTTCATATGAGCACATGCATCCTCATCTGGTCCCTGTAGATTTGCGTTTGTGGGTCCTCCAGTACCACCTTGGGTATCATTGTTGTTTTTGGATTGCAGGGGTTGTTCCCTCCGTTCTGTTAGCCTTCGTGGTCTCTTGTGCATCTTTCTAACTTTCCTTAGCGACTTCCTCCCTGGTCTCATTTTTGTCTTGACTTCTCTCTTGATGCTTCCCTGGGTCTGATCCCGAGGTTCCTGTCACTAGTGCCTTGAAAATCCCACTTCTTGTCCCTTTTCCTTTGCCCACCACTACCTATTTGTATGAGGGGGTTCCCTTGCCCCCCCCCCCGTTACTGCTCATGTTGTTCTCTACTATGGCCTCAACTATCAAGCACTAGCTTGTGTCGACTATCAAACCCTCCTCACGGTTAGAGAGTTATGGTCTTGTGAATTTGGAGAACCCTCATGAGTTATCTATAATCCCCTAGAAGGTCAAAGAAGTAAAATTACTCAAGAAACTCCTAGAATAAGTTGACTAGTCAAAGTGGGTGAAACTAGGGTTTAATCATGGGTATAGTTGTTGCATTAAGAAAATAATTAAAAATAAATTAGTTGCAACAAGAAGTTGTGAGTTTGGTAATTATGGTAAAGTAGTTGTGATGAGAAGATTGAATAGTCAAAGTGGTTGAACAAGAAAAAAATTAAATAATAAAGTGGTTGCAACAAGAAGTTAGTTAAGGGAAACAAAGCTATGAATTGAATAATTATATAAAAGTTAGTTGAAACAAGAAGTTTTGAGTAAAGAGAAATTATTTAAATAATGAAGTAGTCAAATTGGTTAAGTGGACAAACTGGCTAAGTGGACAAAGTTGGTTAAGTGGACAAAGTGGCTAAGTGGATAAAATGGTTAAGTGGACAAAGTGGATAAGTGGACAAAGTTGGTTAAGTGGACAAAGTGGCTAAGCGGACAAAATGGTTAAGTGGAAAAAGTGGCTAAGTGGAAAAAGTTGGTTAAGTTGACAATGTGGCTAAGTGGACAAAGTGGTTAAGTATCCACTTAACCAC
>JASDQU010372257.1:44128-54409 GCA_032191745.1 Picea mariana | reverse complement strand
ATGAGGAGGAAAAAAGGCAGGAAATCAAACAGTGTAGCACTACAGGAGCTAGGAGCACTACTGATCAACTCAGGTAAGATCAAGAAACTCTTTTCCCACTCTCCCCCACATGTTTAAATGAAGGTCATAACTTGGAATATAAGAGGCCTAAACAACCCAAGAAAACAAAGAATCCTTAGTAATAAACTAAAGCAGGAACAACCAGATCTTTGTTTTATTCAAGAGATGAAATGTACTACAGACAAAATGGAGTCAATTAGTAAACAACACTGGCACAAGTACAAGATGGTATCCATAGAAGACCACCAAATGTCAGGCAACATACTCACATTGTGGAACCCACAAATCCTAAATTTAACAACAGTCAAAGAAACCAGGTACACCCTAACGGTGCGCATGCAAATCATAGGAAACAACAAGGAGATTCTCTGCACAAATGTGTATGGGCCCCACGGGCCAGAGGAAAATAAAGGAATGATATGAGACCTAGAATATATAAAAGGTTGAGCCACCAACCTCCACTAGATCCTGGAAGGGGACTTCAACATTATCACCTCCCTTGCAGAAAAAAAGGGTGGTATGAGAAGCCTGGATCGGGATGCGGAGGAGTTTTCAAATTTTATAGACAGAGTGGAGATGGTAGATCTCCAAACTAAAAATGACCAGTTCACCTGGAACAACAAAAGGATGAACCAGTTTCAAGTAGCTACAAGACTCGACCGATTCCTTATATCGAAGTCAATCATTTTTCAGGGGCTAACCTTAGATTGCAACATCCTACCCTGGGGTGGTTCTGATCACTGGCCAGTGCAACTAGAAGCGGGCTTCCAAATAGCACCTAAGAACAGACCCTTCAAATTCGAGAAATTTTGGATTGATCACCCGACTTTCAAGGAAAAAATCAAATAGTGGTGGTGGGAAGAGCAACCGGAGCAAGGGACTAGGATGTTCAAACTACACAAGAAACTTAAATACATAAAAAATAAACTCAAGGAATGGAACAAGGAGATCTTAGGGAATATAAATAGAGAGAATAACGACATTGAAGAAAAAATGAAAAAACTCCAAGAAACTTGCATGCAGGGAGGCTATACGGAGGATCGGAAAAGGGAAGAGCTCCAAATGACCCAAGAGTGGAGGCGCAATGCTAGTAGGAGGAAACACTATGGCGTCAGAAGTACCGCATCTGATGGCTAAAGGAAGGAGAGTGGAACACCAAGTTCTTCCATAGAACAACCATGGCCAGAAGAGCCCATAACAAAATCCTGAAGATCAAGGACCAGGATGGAATCGAGCACGAGTCCCATCAGGAGATCGAAAGTGCTATGGTTAGACACTTCCATGGGATAGCCCAAGAACCGCATCAAGACAAATCAGAGGCCATTCAGAAGATAACCCATCATATTCCATGCTTGGTTACAGAGGAACAAAACATCTTCCTGAACAAACCCATCGCCACAGAAGAGGTGGACCAAGCTCTCTAGGAAATTCCCAGTGGGAAAGCACCAGGTCCAGATGGATTCACTGTGGAATTCTTCAAATCCTGCTGGTAAATCGTCAAACATGACATCTATAAGGTAGTAGAGGACACTAGAAGGTTTGCCTCCATCCTTAAAGCACTAAATGCAATCATGATCACCCTAATCCCCAAAGAAAATGAAGCTAAAACCTCGGACTGGTACAGACCCATAGCACTTTGTAAAGTCATAGCAAATAGATTGAAACCCCTCCTACCTTCACCGATCTCTCAAGAACAGGAAGGCTTCGTAGAAGGTAGAAAAATAATGGACAACATCATCCAGACCCATGAGATCATTCACACCTTAAAACTTCAGAAGAGGGGGGGAATGTTAATACAACTGGACCTAGCAAAAGATTATGACAAAATTAGTTAGCATTATATGATCAATACCTTGGAAGCCTTTGGTTTTACCTAGCACTGGATCAGTTGGATTGTTGGTTTAGTATCCACAACAAGTTACTCTCTACCAATCAATGGAGCCCCGACCAAACCTTTCTGGCCCACGAGAGGGATCAGACAAAGAGACCCATTGTCTCCCTTCCTGTTCATTCTGATGATGGAAGGCCTCAGCCAAAGCATAAAGAACACAACAACAACTGGGGAAATAACAAGGCTCAAACCTTTCAAAAACTTCCCTACTTCAACCCACCAACAGTTTGTGGATGATACACTACTCCACAACATACCCATGGTCAAGGAAGCCAAATCCTACAAATGCATCCTAGAAGATTTTGGGGAAGCCTCGAGCACTGAGATCAACCACTCCAAGTCGATGATCTTTTTCTTTAATACCAATCCAGCTATCCAAAGGAATTTGACCAACATTCTAGGTTTTGAACGGAAAACACTTTCAACCAAGTATTTGGGGATTCCTTTGACAGACAAAGTACATAAGTTGTCAACTTGGGAAGGAGTAATAAACAGGCTATAGGAGAGGGTAAAAAACTATACATATAGGTCCCTTAACCTAGCCCACAGACTGATCCTAACCAAGACTTTTTTACAAGCCATCCCAACCTTTATGATGTCGGTCTTCCCCACTCCGCAGGGAATCCTATAGAAAATCAGAGCCATCTAGAGGGACTTCCTATGGTGAGGTGCTGAAACAAAGAAACAATGGGCCCCAGTGGCCTGGGAGAAATTCTGTAGGCCAAAAAGCAATGGGGGCTTGGGGATACAAGATCCACAAATGACCAACAATGCATATAGGGAGAAACTTTGGTGGTGGTGGGTCAAAGAAACTGCAACACCTTGGGTAAACCTATGGAAGGAAAAGTACGCACCGGACACCCGCGACCAAGACAAGGTCCTCTTTGGAGGAACCAGGGAAGGCTCAGCCATGTGGAACCTAGCCTGGCGCCACAAAGCATGGATTCAGACACACAGTTTTTGGGAAAACAGGAATGGAAGAACAACTAGATTATGGGAGGACGCTTGGCAACAGGAACCAAAGATGGAAAACTTGGACAGAGGGATATTCCAACAGAACCTCATCACACAAGGAAAAATCAACGTCTATCAATACTGACAGCTGGGAATAAACCGCAACAAATGGAGAATATGGGACAAGATTAATCCTTAGAACAATGAGATACCCGCAACAACAATAAAAGAGGTGGAGGAGGAACTGGGCAGACGGAAAATAACAGTTACAGAAGGAGAGGACCAGTTGAAGTGGGGAAAAAAAGATGAAGGGGAATTCAACCTAAAAGAAGTTTGACACTATATGGCAGACCCAAACCAAGATGACCTGGTGCAACACTGGGACAAGCTCTGGAACAGCCCCCAATGGCCAAAGATTAAGACCTTCCAGTGGCTAATATTACACAACCGCATCCTAACTTGGGATAAATTAAGGAAAATAGGTTTCACCGGTCCATGAAGATGTCATCTTTGTCAAACTCAGGAAGAAACAAGCAACCATCTCCTTGACGACTGCGCCTACACTTCGAAACTCTGGGACTGGGCAGCAAGTATCTTTCTCCATTCTGATAGGATCTATGGTAACATTGTCGCAACAATCAAGCTCTCGAGAGAAAACTACAGTGACCAAGAAGAGGTGAACCTCTGCTAGACCCTCACCCCAGGAATGATCATATGGTCGATATGGAAGGAAAGGAACTGACACCTTTTTAGAAACCAAAGCTAGCCAGAAGGGAAGATCAAGGAAACAATAACCTCCATGATACGTGATACAGTGATGAGCCGCAACTACCAGGAGGGTAGAGCGCAACCCACAAATCAGGACTCATGAGTCCTAGAGGCTTTCCAACTAGCAGGTGGGTGCAACCCCAATCCAAACAGACAACAGCCACAACTCCAAGTAGGTGAGCACAACTGGAAACCGCCACCTTCAGGCTCCCTCAAGTTGAATTTTGATGGGGCAGAGAAAGGCAACCCAG
The DNA here is from genome assembly GCA_032191745.1 of Picea mariana. NCBI lineage: Eukaryota > Viridiplantae > Streptophyta > Pinopsida > Pinales > Pinaceae > Picea > Picea mariana. The sequence goes on along the minus strand of JASDQU010372257.1, from coordinate 50,485 downwards.
GAAGAACAGGTTTGGGTGGAGTAATCAGGGATAGTAAAGGGAACATCATATGAATGTACACATGAAGCCTAGGCAACTCAACCAATAATGTCGTAGAATTTGGAGCCCTCAAGATAGGCCTAGAGATTCTCAGCCGGGAGGGGATGATGAATTCCATAGTGGAAGGAGACTCTGCGCTAGTCATCAACACAGTGAGAAAACTCCAAAATGGTACCAGAATAGGTAAAATCCAGAGGCATTGGTGATTGGCTTACCTACTGAAAAAAAATCCAAGAGCACCTACGGACAGGGATCACTGTGGAGTTACACTGGGTGAGGAGGTTAGAAAATGGACTGGTGGACAGAATAGAAAATGAGGGGGTCGAGAATGAAGGTCCAAAACTAGACACAATCTGGTGCAACATCCCTCAAGGTCAATTCTGGGCAGACTGCACCCACCTTGTGGCAAAATATTGGGACAACAGGAGTAGTACAGAAGATTATGGCAAGAATTGAGGTGCAGCAGACACTGACACGTAGGTCCCAGACAGGAGTTGATGGCCCACCAATCAAATAATGTTATAAATGTAGACACACAACACACATCAGGCGAAGGTACGGCACCACGGTCTCGTCAATAAAAATAAGTACAAAAGTTACCCATTGGAAAGAAGAAGAGATAACTTGCAGGAAACAGAGGATGAAGGACGACAGGTTACACTAGGGCCAAGTAGGAGCACACCTCACCTAAGTACAGAGATGGGACAGGGAAAGGGATGGCATACAACGAGCAGGGAAAAGCATTGGCGCAAGAATAATGATAAGATCATCAAGTGCACATGCTCTGGAACAGAGGATACTGATGGGCAGGACCACCTTGAAGAGCAAGCCATGATTGCAAGGACGGGACCACAGCCAGGTTGGCTCCATAAAGGCAGGGACACCAAAATTTACTACAGAACAAGGCATCGCAATTACAGGGGCCACCTTACTTACTAGAAGGGGGTGAAATGGAACAGGGAAAGAACCCAACATAAGAACCACCACCTGTAATTGAATATGGTACGCATGAAGAAAACCAGCAGCAAGAGAGGCCCCCCAAGTGAAGGAACCTCCACAGAGTGCTTGGTGGAAGACAAGAATCAAACAGGTAGCCAAGGAAGTAAAGAGCACCTTCCACATGAAGATAGACACCAAGGGGAAGAAGATCATTAAAATATGGGAGGGAGAAATAAAAAACGCCCGTAGGGGAAAAGCCTGGTCAACACTAACACAAGAAGCAGGGGGGATACGGGACCCCGGAGCCACACAACTGAGGTTAACCCTCTACCATAGGACGATGGAGGAAGCTTGGAGAACCAAAATGTTGATAGGAAAGATGTGTACAGACTGGGGGGAGACCAACAGGATGGAAAACAAAGAGAAGAAGAAAGAGCACATAGGAATTCTCAACTGCCTTAGTAACCTAGAAGCGAGGGTAAAAAGGTTGTTGGAGGACCAGAAAAGACAATAGGAGAAACCGGAGCAGATGGAAGGGAAACTTCATCTCTATCTATGCTACATCCACCATATAGATATCACTCCAGCTGATAGAAATGGAATCCTAGCATGCATCAGAAAGCTACGTCTGGTAGAACAAAGGGAGGAGGACACGACACAACAAGAAAGGGATGAAGATCACCCCATCAACCTAGAATAGCCTAGATCATGTCTCTCAGAGTAGGAGCTAACCCAACTATGTTTAGAATTTTTGTTTTCTTTTGATGAATTTTTTTAGACTGGATTATGGTAGCGTGGGTTGGTTTCCCATAGTGGCGACCCAGGCACTTCTTGTTTATTTTCACATACTGCATCCCAGGGACCCAGGATTTGGTTTCNTCATTTACAAAAAAAAAAAAAAAAAATCTCTAACCGTGAGGAGTTATGTGGCGTTCTACATATCACCAAAAATGGCATGACATGTTCCATCCATCTAGAATAATCTTACCTATAAATTAATTGATCTTCATGCCCTTATACCTCAAACAAACTTGGGTCCCTTACCCATACCTTTGTGCTACCAGAATTTCTTCAAGGGTTGACATCAATGACAACCAACCCAATTAATCAACAAAAAGAACAAGTGGCATACATCTTTACAAAACCGCTTCCAAGGGAAGCCTTTGAGTATCTTCACTAGAGACTCGGAGTAATTTCTAATCTAAAATGAATGCTTGTGAATTCTTATCTTATATGTCTCAGATTTACACGAGAAAACACCATAAAGAGGATAGTTCAGGTTGGGAGATTGGTTTTAGGAGGAGTTCAGTCAAGGGGAGTATCCCCAAGGACAGTTCAGTTAGGGGGAGCAGCCCCGGATGGAAAGGTACCTTTTCCATTGATGAAAAAGGAGGAGAGATTTATCAGATGTGGGATAGAGAGTTAGATGCTTGGATAAAGAGCACAAATTCATGGTTCTCGGGGGAGAGATGGTCACAGGGAGAGCATCAATGATATGACTTCAGTAGTGCATCAGAGTGTTGTCATCAATGCTAAAGGGGGAGATTGGGTCCCTTACCCATACCTTTTTGCTACCGGAATTTTCTATCGGACTTTGTTCAACGGTTGACATCAATGACAACCAACCCAATTAATGAACAATCTCCCCCTTTAGCATTAATGGAAACACTTTGATGCAATATTGAATTCACATCACTCATGCTCTCCATGTGGCCATCGCTCCCCCTATAACCATGCATTTGTGCTCTTTCTCCAAGCATCTAACTCTCTATCCTGCATCTAATAAATCTATCCCCCTTTGTCATCAATGGAAAAGGTAACTTTCCATCCGGGCCTGCTCCCCGTAACTGAAATGTCCTTAGGGATACTCCCCCTGACTGAACTCTTCCTAAAACCGATCTCCTAACCTGAACTATCCTCTTTATGGTGCTTCCTCGTGTAAATCTAAGACATATAAGATAAGCATTCACACACATTCATTTTGGAGTAGAAATTACTTTTAGTCTCTAGTGAAGACACTCAAAGACTTACCTTGGAAGTGGTTTTTTAAATATGTATGCCACTTGTTCTTTTTGTTGATTAATTGGGTTGGTTGTCATTGATGTCAACCCTTGAAGAAATTCTGGTAGCACAAAGGTTTGGGTAATGGACCCAAGTTTGTTTGATGGATAACGGTATAAGTTTTGATATATTTGCAAGTAACACTATTCCATATGGATAGTACATGTCATGCCATTTACGATGGTATGTGGAACGTCACATAAATCCTCACGGTTAGAGAGTTATGATCATGTGAAGTTGGAGAACCCTCATGAGTCATCTAGAAGCCCATATGATATTCACAACAAGTTAAACCCTAGGTTCAGTGAAGCCCCAAACAACTTTAATTCTTAACCAACTCCACACTCAGATTGTCCCTCATTTCGAACCCGAGTACCACAATTTCCCTTGGTTTTGAATTCAGGTTAAACATGTTAAGTAAATTCAACAAATGGCGAAGTTTTCTTAGCCATTTTTCACAATTTATTAATAAGAAAAACACCCCATATATTTGCATGCATATGTGGCATTCACAAGTATAACAACGAGACTCAATTCTCTGTATCTTTGACCCATTTTACCCTTATTTTGACTTCAAAATCCCACGATTCACCTACCCATGATCTTGAATGTGTGGGCAACCATTGGTTTAATAACACTATACAGAGGATCGAACTAACATAGTTGGAAACTAACATCCTTACATAACAGATGTGATAGTCCCTAAAGAAAAACTTAGGGGATCGTCCAATGCTCTTTTGTGCCCAACATTAGGAAAAAAAACACCTACAGCCAATAAATAAGACCAGTCTATCCGAACAACATCCAAAATACCAAGCTGGAAACAGAACTCTAGAGAGCATATACAATAGTAAATCATTAGTGCAGAGATAGGTACAAAGGTGGGCCCTCATGTCCATCTACCAACTGAGTGTATTTTAGTCTTCCTTCCTATAAATCCAACGCTTGATTGGAGAGCTCATTTGCCTCCCTGTTAAAGTCTTTATAGGTGTGCAAGTAGTTTAGAGTCGAGAACTTCTGAATAAGTGTCGAGATACGAATTTTCCAGAAGGATGGTCCTAGTACCTGAATGTCTCTTTTTCCATTCATCCAATCTATTACGATCAAAGAGTCACCCTGAGATCAAAAAATTGTAAGTGAAAATCTAGAGAGAGTAGTGCCCACACTCCTAAAAGTGCCTAGTTTCTTTTTCCATTCAGCCAGTCTATTACTATCAATGAGTCACCCACCACCTGGAAATCAAAAATATGTAAGTGAAAAGCCAGAGAGAGCAGTTCCCACACTCCTAAAAGTTATGCTCATGTGTTAGTGCCCGGTCCACAGTTCAAAATCACCATGTACTTTATTTTTTTGTTTACCCAGATCACACCCCCCCGCTCCTCTAATCTTCCCATTCCTTTGAGTTGCCCCATCAAACCATCCTATTGGTCTATACACAATAATATTTGGAGGAATTTTTGTTTTTGTTGTCAAGTGTGGTTTATTCTTATTACTCCCTAACTAGCCCATTATTATGTATCTTACCAAATCTATGGAGGGTTGTCTATTATCGAACATCGTTGAATTTATTTCCAGCCAAATGTGCCAACAGATGATGGACGAAAGTGTGTGCCAATGAGGGTTCTTGTGACACCAATATTTGAAGAGGGTTTGCAGGCTCCATTCACTCTAGCCCGCGGTTATCTTTAGACTTATCAACATATCTATCCAAACTTTTTGGGTGAAGATATAGTCAATCATCAAGTGTTGAGTCGAATTTGAGTTTTGTTTGCGAAGGCCAAAAATGCTCGGGCATTGACGCCCTTCTCTTTGCAAATTAACCTAGGTAAGAATTATGTTTTCCATCATCATCCAAGTGTGTAGTTTAAGTTTTTTAGGCAATTCCCATTTCCATAAGGAATTATGCCACCAAGAACTACTTCGATTCCAGATCTTCCTTGTTATAGCATCATAATCATATTTTGTTGAAATGACCCTCGAGGTAGAGTTCCTTATCTAGACTAGCTCATCTGGAATATTTGTAAGGTAGATTCCTTCATGATTCATAGCTCTATGGAATTCCTCCCATTCTTCTACCTCCAATCCAACCAATCTCAACTCCTCGCCGCTTTCCACTGACTTAAAGGCATTCTTTCCTTGTCCAATTTTGCAACTTGAAAGGGGAAATGGAATCCACTCTCCCTTAAGGATCCGATGAGCCCGCTAGAGAAAAAGGATCTAATTCCCAACCCCAGAATCGAATCTTCTTCTAAACGTATGGACATTTTGGATGCCTAAAGATGGAGATATGTTAGTCACGTGGCTTTTTTTTCATGATTCTACAATCGTATGGTTTGGGGTATGAACCAAATGACTTGGGAATCCTTTTAAAAATTGTATCCTGGTAAAAATCGTCCTTTTGGACTTGATTTGGGGGTCTTGATGGGATATTTTTGTAGGTTTGGAATTAAACAAAATTAAGGATATGATTGTTTCGAGCATGTTAATCCATATTTGCATGTGTAGGTTGTGTAGATGGTATGACATGTGATTTCTTAGTTAGTTTTATCCTATCATATATGCCTATACATATTCTTAAAGAGCTCATCAAGCCTATAGACCTCAACATCCACTTAGATGTAGACTTCAACGTCCACTTAGATAAAACATATTTTAGCTTGTATATTGAGTAGACAATTTTTATGGGAATCAGAGTTCTTGTATCATCGATTAAAAGGGATATGAATTGTATATGGATGTTGTAGTTCACCATCATACATTTACGAGGGTTATGAGACATTACAAGTGTTAATGATGTCCAATGGTGCTGGGAAACTTGGGTCATAGTGAGGAGGATACACCTTTCGAAGGAATAGGTGACAACCTGATAGAATTCAAAGCTTGCAAGACTTTGAAATGGTTAGATATGTTGATGAAAACCTTTCTTGACAAATATCGAGACAAGTACTCATTAAGAGGGGGTGTTGGAGTACTAACTCCTACTTGTCTTATGGTTAATATATGATTCTTTATCATGTTATATGGTTGTAATTTATTTAATCTTTTGGTTATTGTGATGGAGAGACAATCTCTATGTGAGTTGTTAGCTTCTAAGATTTAGGAGTTTGTTATATATAGTTGGGTATAAGAGATTCTATCCAAGTAATATCCTAGTGTATTGTTTGGTTGATATATTGTCTCAATAGTTCTTAGTATGGTAATTGTTAGTATGGTTAAGATAGATTTCCTATATTAAGCCAAAGTTTGATGTATTTATATGTAACATTGTTAATTGAATAATACACTCAGTTTAGTTTTGTGTGTAAGGAAATCATGTCT
>JASDQU010372257.1:32147-43488 GCA_032191745.1 Picea mariana | reverse complement strand
GATCAGAGGCCATTTAGAAGATAACCCATCATATTCCATGCTTGGTTACAGAGGAACAAAACATCTTCCTGAACAAACCCATCGCCATAGAAGAGGTGGACCAAGCTCTCCAAGAAATGCCCAGTGGGAAAGCACCAGGTCCAGATGGATTCACTGTGGAATTCTTCAAATCCTGTTGGTAAATCGTCAAACATGACATCTATAAGGTAGTAGAGGACACTAGAAGGTTTTCCTCCATCCTTAAAGCACTAAATGCAATCATGATCACCCTAATCCCCAAAGAAAATGAAGCTAAAACCTCGGACCGGTACAGACCCATAGCACTTTGTAAAGTCATAGCAAATAGATTGAAATCCCTCCTACCTTCACCGATCTCTCAAGAACAGGAAGTCTTCGTAGAAGGTAGACAAATAATGGACAACATCATCCAGACCCATGAGATCATTCACACCTTAAAACTTCAGAACAGGGGGGGAATGTTAATACAACTGGACCTAGCAAAATATTATGACAAAATTAGTTAGCATTATATGATCAAGACCTTGGAAGCCTTTGGTTTTACCTAGCACTGGATCAGTTGGATTGTTGGTTTAGTATCCACAACAACTCTCTACTAATAAATGGAGCCTCGACCAAACCTTTCTAGCCCACGAGAGGGATCAGACAAGGAGACCTGTTGTCTCCCTTCCTATTCATTCTGATGATGGAAGGCCTCAGCCAAAGCATAAAGAACACAACAACAATTGGGGAAATAACAAGGCTCAAACCTTTCAAAAACTGCCCTACTTCAACCCACCAACAGTTTGTGGATGATACACTACTCCACGGCATACCCATGGTCAAGGAAGCCAAATCCTACAAATGCATCCTAGAAGATTTTGGGGAAGCCTCGAGCACTGAGATTAACCACTCCAAGTCGATGATCTTTTTCTTTAATACCAATCCAGCTATCCAAAGGAATTTAACCAACATTCTAGGTTTTGAACGGAAAACACTTTCAACCAAGTATTTGGGGATTCCTTTGACAAACAAAGTACATAAGTTGTCAACTTGGGAAGGAGTAATAAACAGGCTACAGGAGCGGGTAAAAAACTAGACATATAGGTCCCTTAACCTAGCCCACAAACTGATCCTAACCAAGACTGTTTTACAATCCATCCCAACCTTTATGATGTCAGTCTTCCCCACTCTGCAGAGAATCCTATAGAAAATCAGAGCCATCTAGAGGGACTTCCTGTGGTGAGGTGATGAAAAAAAGAAACAATGGACCCCAGTGGCCTGGGAGAAGTTTTGTAGGCCAAAAAGCAATGGGGGCTTGGGGATACAAGATCCACAAATGACCAACAATACATATAGGGAGAAACTTTGGTGGTGGTGGGTCAAAGAAACTGCAACACCTTGGGTAAACCTATGGAAGGAAAAGTACGCACCGGACACCCGCGACCAAGACAATATCCTCTTTGGAGGAACCAGGGAAGGCTCAGCCATTTGGAACCTAGCCTGGCGCCACAAAGCATGGATTCAGACACACAGTTTTTGGGAAAACAAGAATGGAAGAACAACTAGATTATGGGAGGACGCTTGGCAACAGGAACCAAAGATGGAAAACTTGGATAGAGGGATATTCCAACAGGACGTCATCACACAAGGAAAAATCAACATCTATCAATACTTACAGTAGGGAATAAACCGCAACAAATGGAGAATATGGGACAAGATTAATCCTTAGAACAATGAGATACCCGCAACAACAATAAAAGAGGTGGAGGAGGAACTGGGCAGACGGAAAATAACAGTTACAGAAGGAGAGGACCAGTTGAAGTGGGGCAAAAAAGATGAAGGGGAATTCAACCTAAAAGAAGTTCGACACTATATGGCGGACCCAAACCAAGATGACCTGGTGCAACACTAGGATAAGCTCTGGAACAGCCCCCAATGGACAAATATTAATACCTTCCAGTGGCTAATATTACACAACCGCATCCTAACTTGGGATAAATTAAGGAAAATAGGTTTCACCGGTCCATGAAGATGTCATCTTTGTCAAACTCAGGAAGAAACAACCAACCATCTCCTTGACGACTGCGCCTACACTGCGGAACTGTGGGACTAGGCAGCAAGTATCTGTCTCCATTCTTATAGGATCTGTGGTAACATTGTCGCAACAATCAAGCTCTCGAGAGAAAACTACAGCGACCAAGAAGAGGTGAACCTCTGCTAGACCCTCACCCTAGGAATGATCATATCATCGATATGGAAGGAAAGGAACTGACACCTTTTCAAAAACCAAAGCTAGCCAGAAGGGAAGATCAAGGAAACAATAACCTCCATGATACGTGATACGGTGATGAGACGCAACTACTAGGAGGGTAGAGCGCAACCCACGGATCAGGACTCCCGAGTCCTATAGGTTTTCCAACTAGCAGGTGGGCGCAACCCCAATCCAAATAGACAACAACCACAACTCCAAGTAGGTGAGCACAACTGGAAACCGCCACCTTCAGGCTCCCTCAAGTTGAATTTTGACAGGGCGGAGAAAGGCAACCCAAGAAGAACAGGTTTAGGCGGAGTAATCAGGGATAGTAAAGGGAACATCATATGAATGTACACATGAAGCCTAGGCAACTCAACCAATAATGTCGTAGAATTTGGAGCCCTCGAGATAGGCCTAGAGATTCTCAGCCGGGAGGGGATGATGAATTCCATAGTGGAAGGAGACTCCACGCTAGTCATCAACACAGTGAGAAAACTCCAAAACGGTACCAGAATAGGTAAAATCCAGAGGCATTGGCGATTGGCCTACCTACTGAAAAAAAAATCCAAGAGAACCTGCGGACAGGGATCACTGTGGAGTTACACTGGGTGAGGAGGTCAGAAAATGGACTGGTGGACCGAATAGAAAATGAGGGGGTCGAGAACGAAGGTCCAAAACTGGACACAATCTGGTGCAACATCCCTCAAGGTCAATTCTGGGCAGACTGCACCCACCTTGTGGCAAAAGATTGGGACAACAGGAGTAGTATAGAATATTATGGCAAGAATTGAGGTGCATCAGACACTGAATGATACGTAGGTCCCAGACAGGAGCTAATGTCCCACCAATCAAATAAGGTTATAAATGTAGACACACAACACACATCAGGCAAAGGTACGACACCGCAGTCTCGTCAATAAAAAGAAGTACAAAAGTTACCCATTGGAAAGAAGAAGAGATAACTTGCAGGAAACAAAGGATGAAGGACGACAGGTTACACTAGGGCCAAGTAGGATCACACCTCACCTAAGTACAAAGATGGGACAGGGAAAGGGATGGCATACAACGAGCAGCGAAAAGCATTGGCGCAAGAATAACGATAAGATCATCAAGTGCACATGCTCTGGAATAGAGGATACTGATGGGCAGGACCACCTTGAAGAGCAAGCCATGATTGCAAGGACAGGACCATAGCTAGGTTGGCTCCATAAAGGCAGGGACACCAAAATTTACTACAGAATGAGGCATCGCAATTACAGGGGCCACCTTACTTACCAGAAGGGGGTGAAATGGAACAGGGAAAGAACCCAAAGTAAGAACCACCACCTGTAATTGAATATGGTACGCATGAAGAAAACCAGCAGCAAGAGAGGCCCCCCAAGTGAAGGAACCTCCACAGAGTGCTCGGTGGAAGACAAGAATCAAACAGGCAGCCAAGGAAGTAAAGAGCACCTTCCACATGAAGATAGACACCAAGGGGAAGAAGATCATTAAAATATGGGAGGGAGAAATAAAAAATGCCCGCAGGGGCAAAGCCTGGTCAACACTAACACAAGAAGCAGGGGGGATACGGGACCCCGGAGCCACACAACTGAGGTTAACCCTCTACCATAGGACGATGGAGGAAGCTTGGAGAACCAAAATTTTGATAGGAAAGATGTGTACGGACCGGGTGGAGACCAACAGGATGGAAAACAAAGAGAAGAAGAAAGAGCACATAGGAATTCTCAAATGCCTTAGTAACCTAGAGGCGAGGGTAAAAAGGTTGTTGGAGGACCAGAAAATACAATAGGAGAAACCGAAGCAGATGGAAGGGAAACTTCATCTCTATCTATGCTACATCCACCATATAGATATCACTCTAGCTGATAGAAATGGAATCCCAGCATGCATCAGAAAGCTACGTCTGGTGGAACAAAGGGAGGAGGACACAACACAACAAGAAAGGGATGAATAGCACCCCATCAACCTAGAATAGCCCAGATCATGTCTCTCAGAGTAGGAGCTAACCCAACTATGTTTAGAATTTTTGTTTTCTTTTGATGAATTTTTTTACACTGGATTATGGTAGTGTGGGTTGGTTTCCCATAGTGGCGACCCAGGCACTTCTTGTTTATTTTCACATACTGCATCCCAGGGACCCAGGATTTGGTTTCTGTTTAGGCAGATCTTGGGATTCCACGCATCAGTTTTGGACTATAACCTTATAACGCAATATAGACTCACACACTCATTTACAAAAAAAATAAAAAAATCTCTAACCGTGAGGAGTTATGTGGCGTTCTACATATCACCAAAAATGGCATGACATGTTCTATCCATCTAGAATAATCTTACCTATAAATTAATTGATCTTCATGCCCTTATACCTCAAACAAACTTGGGTCCCTTACCCATACCTTTGTGCTAACAGAATTTCTTCAAGGGTTGACATCAATGACAACCAACCCAATTAATCAACAAAAATAACAAGTGGCATACATCTTTACAAAACCGCTTCCAAGGGAAGCCTTTGAGTATCTTCACTAGAGACTCGGAGTAATTTCTACTCCAAAATGAATGCTTGTGAATTCTTATCTTATATGTCTCAGATTTACACGAGAAAACACCATAAAGAGGACAGTTCAGGTTGGGAGATTGGTTTTAGGAAGAGTTCAGTCAAGGGGAGTATCCCCAAGGACAGTTCAGTTAGGGGGAGCATCCCCGGATGGAAAGGTACCTTTTCCATTGATGACAAAGGAGGATAGATTTATCAGATGCGGGATAGAGAGGTAGATGCTTAGATAAAGAGAACAAATTCATGGTTCTCGGGGGAGAGATGGTCACAGGGAGAGCATCAATGATATGACTTCAGGAGTGCATCAGAGTGTTGCCATCAATGCTAAAGGGGGAGATTGGGTCCCTTACCCATACCTTTTTGCTACCGGAATTTTCTATCGGACTTTGTTCAACGGTTGACATCAATGAAAACCAACCCAATTAATGAACAATCTCCCCCTTTAGCATTAATGAAAACACTCTAATGCAATATTGAATTCACATCACTCATGCTCTCCATGTGGCCACCGTTCCCCCTAGAACCATGCATTTGTGCTCTTTCTCCAAGCATCTAACTCTCTATCCTGCATCTAATAAATCTATCCCCCTTTGTCATCAATGGAAAAGGTAACTTTCCATCTGGGCTTTCTCCCCCTAACTGAATTATCCTTGGGGATACTCCCCCTGACTGAACTCTTCCTTAAACTGATCTCCTAACCTGAACTATCCTCTTTATGGTGCTTCCTTGTGTAAATCTAAGACATATAAGATAAGCATTCACACACATTCATTTTGGAGTAGAAATTACTTTTAGTCTCTAGCGAAGACACTCAAAGACTTATCTTGGAAGTGGTCTTTTAAATATGTATGCCACTTGTTCTTTTTTTTGATTAATTGGGTTGGTTGTCATTGATGTCAACCCTTAAAGAAATTCTGGTAGAGAATTCTGGTAGCACAAAGGTTTGGGTAATGGACCCAAGTTTGTTTGATGGATAACGGTATAAGTTTTGATATATTTTCAAGTAACACTATTCTATATGGATAGTACCTGTCATGCCATTTCCGATGGTATGTGGAACGTCACATAAATCCTCACGGTTAGAGAGTTATGATCATGTGAAGTTGGAGAACCTTCATGAGTCATCTAGAAGCCCCAAAAGGTCAAATTAGTCAAAGTGTTTGCAAAGAAAAAATTATTTAAATAATAAAGTGAAGTGATGAGTGTACTATAAGTCAAATAGGATGCAAAAGAAATTATTTACATAATAAATTTAATGGAGAACTTACTAATTATGGAAAGTGGTTAAGTTAAGTGGACAAGTGGTTATAAGTGGGTTAACCCTAAAATAAGGAAAGTGGGTTAAGATGGTTAAAAGGTAACCCCTTGAGGATTCTACATGAAAGTATAAATAAGAGGCAAGGCCCTCTCATTTAAAACACACTTGAATATCATTGAATATCTATTTTTTTGAAATGTTATTTGGGTAGGTATTATTGATAGAGAAAAATTGCAGCAAAAAAAGTGCGGTAGGAAAAGTGTGGCAAAAAAAGTGCGGCAGGAAAACTGTAGTAGAAAAAGTGCGGCAAGAAAAGTGCGGTAGAAAAATTGTGGCAAGAAAAGTGCGGCAGAAAAAAGTGCAGTAGGAAAAATGCAAAAGAAAAAGTGTGGCGGGAAAAGTGCGGCAGAAAAATCGCAGCAGGAATAGTGCGGCAAAAAAAGTGTGGTAGAAAAATCACGGCAGTGGATCCGCGGCAATAGAACACTACAACAAGAAAAAAAGGTATGGTTCTCATATGTGTAGTGTTGAATTTATGAATCAAGTTGAGGGTTTTCCTTGTAAATATGTTGGATGCCCTCTTGGGATTTTATGGCTTGTTGTAGAGTTGATCTGAGGCAGATCTACTGAAGTTTAATATTGGTTCATGTTTGAGGTTTTTTGGTTGAGGTATGTTGCTGAAGTTATTGGTATAGATAGAGGTTGTATAACAGTGAGGTTCTAGCACATGGTTTGAGGTACAGACTTGTGGTATAGTGTTTGAGGTATATGTGATCATATCATATTTGGATGATGAAATTGATGAGGGATTTTGGTTGAGGTACATGTTGGGTACATGGTTGAGACAATTAGTTGATGATTTGGCACATACATGAGGTGTACAGTTGATGATGTTGGTACATTTTGATGAGTGATAGTTTATGTCTATTTGATACATGATTGGTAAATATTTGGTGCATGGTTGATGCATGCGTTGATAGTACAGGTTGAGGTACAGGTTGGTGCATGGTTGATGCACTTGTTTATGGTACAAGTTGATTACAAGTTATTTTAATAGGTTTGGTGCATGGTTGATGCATTTGTTTATGGTACAAGTTGAGGTACATGTTGATGTATGGTACATGTTGGTACAGGTTATTGGTACAAGTTGTTACAGGTTGTTTGGTCTAGGTTGATTGGTACAGGTTTACAACAGTATATATCACAGTGATAGTGTGACATTGGTTCCATCATTCTACTTATATTTCAGGGTGGTTGGACGGGGCAAGGACAGGTGGTTGTAGCCACCTTCTGGATGTAGCCAGAGAACATAGGGGGTTGTAGCATCCTACTGGTTGTAGCCAAAGAATTGGGGAGTTGGATCTTCCTTTAGGTTGTATCCTAAGAAACTAGTGGGTTGGAGCCTCCTTCCAGTTGCAGCTGGAAAACAAAGGAAGTTGGCACTTCCAATGAATGTAACTCTTAAAGACATGTTAGAAAAGGAATTTTCGTGGTTTTCTCCCGCTTTGTGTTTCCACGTAAAACACCGGTGTACTGTGTATGTGTGTGATTTCTCATGTGTTCATTGTTTATTTACTCTGAAACTATTGGATGATAATGCTACATTGATATAACACTTGCATTTTATGGTGAAAAATGATTAAATTTCTCTATTACTTATTCACCCCCCCTCTCAGTGATCCAACACTTTTGTGCCTATATACTCAACTCTAATGTTCATCTCTGCAACCTGTTCTAGTAGAAAGTGATGCTTGATTGGAATGTGCTTTGTCTTTGAGTGCATCACTGGGTTCTTTGAGATATTGATTGTTCTTGTATTTTCACAATAGATTGTAATGGACTCATCATACTCAACCTGTATATCTATCGGAGTTTGTTTCATCCATAAAACCTATGTACAACATGATTTCATTGCAATATACTATGCTTATGTTGTAGATAAGGATATTGATGATTGTTTCTTGCTTAGCCAAGATACTAAACACTCACCCAAGTAGAACGTTGTTCCACTGGTGCTTCATCAGTCATCAATGCAACCTTCCCAATCTGAATCTGTATAGGCAATAAGTGATAGATCATTTCCTTTTGGATACCATAATCCAAACTCTTATGTTCCTTTAATATATCTGAAAATCCTCTTCACTACTAAGACATGTGATTCCTTTGGTGTTGCTTGAAATCTTGTCACCTATCCAAGTGTTTGCATTACATCTGGTCTTGATGTTCTCACATATAGTAAGTTACCAATCATTGACTTGTATTGTCTCTAGTCTGTAGACTTTGAATCATCTTCTTTTCTCAACTTGCAACTGGTTTGCATAGGAGTGGCAACTAGTTTGCAATCTTCCATTCCGAACCTCTTTATCATTTCTTTGATATAATTAGGTTGAGAAATAAAAATTTCTTGGTTGCTTTGACGTATCTGAAGACCCAGAAAGAAGGATATTTCTCCAAGTAATGACATTTCAAATTAATTCTGCATATCCTTTGCAAATTTTTGGCTTAACCTATCATCATTACTTCCAAAATAATATGATCAACATAAAATTCAATTAATAAAATACTATATTGAGTTACCTTGATGTAGAGGTTGTTGTCTACACTTCCTTTTCTGAACCCTACATGTTATAGATATTTATCCGATCTATAGTACCATTCTCTAGGAGCCTGTTTTAGACCATACAAGACCTTCTTCAATTTACACACACAATTTGTGTTCTCTAACAACTGAAATCATTTTGGTTTTTCAATGTAGACTTATTCTTCAAGTTCCCCATTCATAAAATTTGATTTCACATCCATCTGATACACTTTAATATTCTTGGAGCATGCATAAGCTAAGAGCAATCTGATTGCTTACATTCTGGCAACTTGGGAAAATGTCTCTTCAAATTCGATTCCTTCAACCTATGTGTATCCTTTACATACCAATCTAGCTTTGTTCCTTGTAACATGTCCATCTCCATTCAATTTATTTCTGAAAAACCACTTTGTGCCAATCACATTCCTATTCCTTGGTCTTGGAACCAATTCTCAAGTGTCATTCTTCTATATTTGATCCAATTCTTCAATCATGGCCTTATTCCATAATTCATCCTTACTGGCCTCTTCAAAAATATTTGGGTCAATCATAGATAAGAGTGCTATGTGAATTTGTTCTGGTGAATGGATTCTTCTTCTAGTCTCAACTCTTGCATCCTTGTTTCTAATAATATGATCTTAAGGATGATTCTTCTGTATTCATTTGCTACGTGTCTTTGGAGACACTTGTTGAACTTTCTCTTCTACTTCTGTTTCATATTCCCATTCTACTTTTTCTTCATCTATTGCTTCTTTTTCGTAAATTTGTTCCACTAATTCATTTTCTTCTTCTTTTAATTCTCGTCCACATGTTTCATCAATTGTTACATTGATTCTTTCCACAACTTTGTTCAACCTCAGATTGTAACACTTGTATGTTTTCCTCGTACTTGAGTAACCAACAAGTACTCCTTTGTCCACACGAGAGTCAAACTTTCTCATTCTGCCATCTTCTCTTTTGATGTAGAATTTGCTTCCAAATACTCTGAAGTGCTTCACATTTGTTGGTCTTCCTTTCCATTGCTCGTAGGGAGTTTTTCCATTGTTGTTTCTAAGCATTCATATGTTTTGAATGTGAACTATTGTATGCACTACTTGTGTCCAAAAAATATCTATCAATTCGGAATCCATTAGCATTGTTCGAGCCATTTCTTGTATTTCCATGTTCTTTATTTCAACAACTCCATTATGTTGAGGTGTCTTAGCAATGAAGAATTGACTTTTTATTCCATGTTTGTTGCAGAAGTCCATAAATTCCTTTGAAGTGAACTCTCCTCCATTATCATATCTCAAACATTTGATTTTTGAATCCATTTCATTTTCAACCATTTCCTTGTAGACCTTGAAGTTTTCAAAAGATTGTGACTTATTCCTAAGAAAGCAAACTGCAGTCATTCTTGTATAATCATCAACTAATAACATAAATTATTTCTCACCTTTTAAACCATTTGTTGTAGTTGTTCCAACTAGATCGGTATGCACAATTTACAATGGTCTTGTTGTTGAATATTCCTTTGATTTGAACCTGGTATTTGTTTTTTTTCCTTGTTGACAATGCTTGCATAAAGTGTTGGTTGGTTTCGTGATATGGGGAAATTCTCTAACTGCTTCCTTTTTGCTGACTTTGACAAGGTTATCAAAGTTTATGTGACCCATTATTATGTTCCATAGCTAGCCTTCATCTTCCTTTCCTATACAACACTTTTCATTTCCAATTTCACTTAATACATATATGTTGCTTGAAGCTCTTGCAATTGTCGTAATCAATTTTCCTGAACCTTCTTTTCTTATCTCTCACTTCTTTGAATCGAAAGTAATTTTATGACCTTGGTCACACATTTGACTTACACTTAGTAGATTATGTTTCATATATTCTACTAGTAGAACATTTTCTTCCTTGGTATTCTTGTTTCCAATTCAGATTGTTCCTTTTCCAATGATTTTAGTTGAATCATCATTTATGAATGACATGGATCCATCTCTTTCATTTATTAATGTAAGAAAAATGTCTTTATCACCTATCATGTGTTTTGAACAACCACTATCAACATACCAACCACGTTTCTTATGCTTAGCTTGTACAGTGAGTGTGCATTCTTCATCGTTATATTAATTATGTTTTCTTATCCATGTTCTCTTCTGAGGTTCTTGTCTGTGATTGTTGTCGTTATATTCTGGTTCTCTAGGAGGGAATTGTTGGATTACTAAAAGGGGGGCTCAATCAGTAATAGCGGAATTATAATCCTTTTTCTTCAAATGTTATATCAATGTACAATTATTATCCAATAATGAGAAGTAAGAAATAAACAATCACACACAGACACAGTACACCATTGTTTTACGTGGAAACTCAAATCAGGAGAAAACCACAGAATTTTTTTTCTTATATGTCTTGAAGAATTACATTCATTGGAAGCACCAACTTCCTTTGTTTTCCAGCTGCAATTGGAAGGAGGCTCCAACCCCCTAGTTTCTCAAGCTATAACCTGAGGGAAGCTCCAACTCCTCAATTCTCTGGCTACAACCAAAAGGAAGCTACAACCCCCAATGTTCTCCGGATACAACCGGAAGGTGGCTACATTCGCCTGTCCTTGCCCCGTCCTGCCACCCTGAAGTAGAAGTAGAATGATGGAACCACTGTCACACTATCACTGTGAGATATACCGTTGTAAAAATGTAGCAATAAATCTGA
>JASDQU010372256.1:109814-120179 GCA_032191745.1 Picea mariana | reverse complement strand
TTGTGTGTGGCCCCTTTACTCCATATGTGAGTCAAGTCAGCAAGCTATCGTCAGCCTACATCACCAATAATCATGTCAGAATGTCGTCATCAAATCATCACATCAAATCAACATCATAATAAACAAATCAACCCAAAAGCACACTCCCTGACTCGGTCCGGAGTCCAAGGGGGTCTACCGATGCCTCCGCATCCTCAAGGTCACAAACCTGCACACTCGATAAACTGAGTCAATAGCACCCGTCTACCTGAATAGTAACACATCATATCATCTGTCAATCACGTTATAATCAAATATATAAGGTCCAACATCAAAAAGGGTCCAGATCACTTGCGAGCAAGTGTCCTCAAAGAATAAGTGTCCTCAGTGCGCCAGAGCGGGATGTTACACATAAGAATGGTTGCAACAAAAACAACCGAGAAAACCCCACAACAACAAATCCTTTGTTGTGAACAAACCTAGAACATTGGAGAAGAACTTAATTAACAATAGAAGTGGAACTCTAATCAGCCACATGATATGTCAACGAATCCATTCAAACCCATATACACTAGTTTCCAAGACTATAGTTTGACCTTTCCTTCCAAAAAAATTCGACATGCATAGAAGTTGAACTGAAATGCAGAGCATTTTCTATTTATCTCTATAGAGAAAGGACAAACACATAATAATGGAGTCGAACCCAAGCAAGAACAAAACCAGAAGTTCAATAATAGTGAACAAAATGAAACTTGAATTCCACTCTATATACCAAGAGTATACATGTTTCCAATTAATCCTCCATTGCGGACAAACTCAAAATAGAGAAGTTGAACTTAAGCAACGACAAAATTAGAAACCAAACACTAATAAACAAAACAAAACCACAATAGAAAGCAAGAAAATTCCCACTCCCAAGCAGTAAAGGCAACATTTAGTGAACACAACCAACAATTAATTGAAGGCATTAAACATTGCATTACTCCCACACAATATACATCATCACCACCATGTTGTAGGATGCAAATCCAACCTAGAACTTCAATTAACAACAGAACTAGAACTCCAATTATCCACATGACATATCAACCAATGTATTCAAGCCCATATGCACTAATCTCCTCCCAAAAATTCCAACACGCACGACAAACAACTAAAATGCAAAGCAATTACTATATATACATGTGTCGCATAAAGGTGTTTTTTAATAAATCTAATCAAACCTTCAACAATAGTAAACTTCATTTTATAAATATTCCACTAAACCACTTTTTGTTCTTCCCATAACAATTGAAGACAAGGTGGATGTAAGACAAGCTCATAAAGTTATGTTAAGTGATTAAATTGATGGTTTTTTCCACTGGTATAAAGTTATAAAGGTTATGAATTTAAAACTTAAAAAATTAATTTATATGTTATTGTCGACTTAATGAAAGTGAACTTATGTAACCTTGATGCAATTTAAGCTTAGAAAGGAAACAAATTGTCTTTTTTTGGTTTGCTATTACTGGAATCTAGCTAACAATCTTTACCAAATTTCAAATTTTGGATAATGAAATTGTTGCTCTTAATGTAAAAATGAAATCCACGTTCTCAAAATACTCCTATTGAAACTCGGTTTTGTGGCAATCCCATCAATACAAAATTATTCTTACCGGATTTTAGGTAAAAATGTGAATTTCCCTTCTCATTATTTTGCGCAATTGGAAAAAGGTCAATTTGTAACACATTTAAACTACATCAATATGTTATAAAGCAACCCAAGCTAGTCAATTTGATTGTAGATATTTGTCACCTATCTACCACATTGGTCCTCCAATCCAAGCATTACTAGGAAGAAAATGACTAGTTTTGAAGAAACAAACCATAGATAATTTCTATGATTGTAGTTTAAAAAATAAATTTCAATGACAAGAACACCTCCTCATAGGTCATCATGGTTATTAGGCTCAACAAGGCTCACAAGTATCAGATTAAGTGATTCAAAACTAATCATATATTGGGCAAATGAGATAAATAAAATTAACAACCTAGTGTTGATCCCAATCATGAACAAGATTTCGAACGAAGGAATATTGTCAAAATAAGATTAAGGAACGAGAATACCTTCTAGAAAATGTTTAAATTTTATACTGATACTCAACCTAAAGAAAGACAAAAAAAAATAGTATATTTAGAAATTATAGTTTTATGTTGTAACCAACATTCTAGTCAAATGTAATAAATTTTGCTATGATTTTTTGGTGTAGTAATGCACAGGTAGGGCCAAAAAATTCCTAAGGAAGATTGTAATAATTAGTTAAAAAAACTCTTGGAAATTTCGTTGTAGGTGGTAGCATAAACTTTTATCTTTGAAAGTGTTGTAAAGACAAGATGATGTATACTCTGATTTCTCTCTTTGAAATATGAAATATAATGTTGTTTTCATGAAAAAGTTTCAAATTAAGTGGTTGTAGGAAGGGGAGAAGTGATCCATAAAGTCCCATGACCTTCGGATGCCCTGTCCCTCACCGGAATAGTCCTCGAACCCACATTGTGCATACCCTACATAGCTCCTGCAATATTTTTAAGGGGAATTCGGGGATACTTTTCTAACTCAGCACTTGAAGAGAGGGATGATATTGGAACTGGGAGATTCATTTTCAAAAAACATCTTCTATTGTCTTTTATCATAAGTGATGACACTTTAGATGAAGTTTAAGCCTTTCAATATTTTATACATGGGGATTTTCTCACTTTAGATAGACTATATATTATTTTGGACGAATTAGAATCTATGAAAGAAGAGCATTCATCATAGTCGCACAAATATTATCTGCAATCGATATTAGAATAGGACTAAGATGCACCAAGGATTATCCTATTGGATTATGTGAAAGAGATCTTGGAATCACCTAGAAAACAATTCCATTCATTTTCCAACACAATCATTTATGAAAAAAGGTTTTCGTCCTAATTCATTTATCATGGTTCCCTCTCCAACATAGTGATGGAGATTTCATGGACAAAGTGGTTCATGTTCTCATAATGATATATTTCCTTTCATGCATCGAATATCATTATTTTTTATTCTGCAAATTGATATTCTTTTAACTTTGTGTGCCCAAGGAGAATAGTATGAAGTATGATTTGTTCCCTTAACTACATTTATTTCAAGCATATTTTTCTTTGATACCATCAATTTCACACTTGCATTTCTCAAAATATGGCCTCAATCTAACCTCTAGAAAATAGGACTTACAAGTGAAAAGTCATGTTTTGGTTCACTTGAGAGATAAAATAGTTTTTACACTGCAAAACCATAAACATTGATGTTTTCTAACAATGATGTTAGTCTACAATATATTTTTGTCCTCTATTCTCATTATTATGAAAGTGCATATCTTGTAAGTTTCGTGCAACATCAATTCCTCAAAATTGCCAATCAAATGGTCCTTCAAACACCCTATTACAATCCATATTTCGGGTCTTTTGTGTTTTTCATCATTAGAAATATGTTTACAAGATGATCGTAAGGGCAGTGGATGTTGTGCAATTTTTAAAATCACTATAAATACCTTTTTAAAATTAACCAAAATCATCTTTCAACCACCATATAAAAACGAAATAGCGATGAAAGGTCTATATATATTAAACGCTCACTCTTTTAAGATAATAATACCATTTAACAATGGTCAAAATGAGAAAGAGAAATTTTATTGAGACACGTACTAGTAGAAATTAAGCAAAGAGACCTGTAATATCCCAGATTTGGCTAGTTTAGGAAACTATGTTAATGTGTATGTATTGATTAATTGTTTACAACATATAAATGAGAATACAAATAATAATGGTGATTAAAGATTGCAAAGATTATATTATGATATATCTGTGGAGTACAAATGTCAAATGCGACTGAATAAAATAAATCACTCGGCTAGATCAATGACAAAAGGATCTTAGCCAGAATACAATAAGTAAACTAAAACAAAAGTACCTGATACTGAAGGAATGTTGTGGGATCAATGGATGAGATGTAGAACCTGTTGCAAGCTACGACAACTCATACAACAACTGTTGCAAGTCTGGAAAGTTTTCCCCAGTGGATAAACCACTCGGATTGACCTGGAAACTATCCCAAACAATGCACCTTGTTGTTCCTCTGAGCCCCGGTGACTGATCGACCCTCTACTAGTATGTTTGGACCACAGATGGATCCCCTTGGGGAAATGTGCCCCTCTTGCTACTGGAAAATTGTGCCCTAGTAATTCCACTGTCGAAATTAGCTGATATGTATCTCAAATTGATCGCACTAGCCTACTGTGAAATGGGTCTGAAGAAATTCCCTGGATTTGATCAGATGATCACTCGAGAACCCCAAATGTGTCCTCCCTAAGTGTCACAACCTCAATGAATGGAAAAATCACCCCATATGATTTCTTGATCGGAATCTAATGATAAATCAGGCAAATGATGTGCCTTTCCTTCCTCTCAACTAGGTCAGAAGGGAATCTCTAGATTCTCCCTGGATGGGATAATTCGACTCAATATCTCCTCAGAAGTTACGCCATCACCCCAACTAAGTACACCCTTGTTGTTGGAAACTGTATAACTACTACTAAAGACTGATGGAAGACCTGTGTGATCTCTTCGGTGACTAGGGTGTTTCTCTCAACACCGAAATCAACCATTGGTATGTTCCTCCTGGAATCCACAGAGCTCTATATCCTGAGATGCACCTCTCTCCTCAATGACAAGTCAATATCTGCATAAAATGAATTAGGTCACTTAACCTTCTTTTATAGCTTCCCAAAACCCTAATTCATTGTTGACTTCTAATTTTAGCTCATTTGTTCTATTTTTAGCTCAAGTTAGCTTAAAAGTGCTTTTAGCCACTTTTAGCTCAATGTCACTTTCAAATTATAACACCCTTGGTTGGAATGACCTCTAGTAACCCTTTTTACCCCTTCCTAGCCCTGACTATAGTCTAATGGGGTTGTTTGGACCACTAAGCCTCCTTTCTGGAGCTCTTATTTGGAAAGGGAAATTTCATTCCTCCCTTCCCGAAATTGCTTGTCCTCAAGCAATACTGATCCAGGGTGTTGCAACACATGCTCGCTCTTCCAAGTAGAATCCTATACTAGAATCCCTCTCCATCTGATCAAACACTCTTTTATGACCCTCCTCCTAAGTTTATGCTCTCAAAACTCTGGTACCTCCTTTGAAACCAACTCCAACTATCCCTCCTCATCTAATGGGGGAAGCTCCTTTGATATGCTGATGAATTGTCCCATTCCCTTCTTGAGGCAATATATGTGGAACAGATTATGAATATTTCTCCCCTCTGGAAGCTCTATCTCATAAGAAACCTCGCCTACCCGATGAATGATCCTATAAGTTCCATAGAATCTGGGCTTGAGCTTCTTGGCCCCACTCTTCTTCATATATGATTGTTTGTAAGGTTGGAGTCTCAAGAAAACCAAATCCCCAACCCCAAAGTTGCACTCTATCATGTGCCTTTCTGCACTCATCTTATGTCGATTCTGCAATGTCTGCGGGTTCTCTTTTAGAAATTTGAGAATCTCTTGACTCTCTCTGATCCAATCCTTGGCCTTGAGAGATATTCTCTCCCTGAAAACCAAGTCTACCAAAGTGGGATAATCATGCTCGTACAATGATCAAAAGGGTGTCATACCAATGGACATGTGGAAATTGGTGTTGTAGCAATGCTCTCCTAAATGTAGCCACCTGATCCATGTTATATGTTGTGCACCCACATAGTTCCTCAAATACCCTTCAACCCACTTGTTGATGATATCTATCTTCCCATATGTCTGAGGGTGATAGTTGTTGTTGTGTGTCAACTCTGTCCCCACCAATATAAATAAATCCCTCTAGAATGTCCCAATAAATTGATTATCCATGTCACTGATGATGTTCCTTGGCAACCCATGAAGTCTAAAGACCTCTTTGAAGAATAACTCAGATACCTGGACTTTGTTGTACTCTGTCGGTATGGCATAGAAGTGAGAAAACTTGGTCAATTTTTTTACCACTACATAAATGCAATCCTTACACTAGACCTCGGGTAGGCATGTGATGAAGTCCATCGATATGCTCTACCATTTCTGCTCCAAAATGGGAAGTGTCTGAAGTAGCCCTGTTGGAAGCATATGCTCTAAATTGTTCCGCTAACAAGTCACACACTCACTAATGTACTTCATAACGTCCTATTTGAGGCCCTTCCATGAGAACCTCTCCCTAATCTTCCTATAGGTTTTGAAAAACCCCTGATGGCCTTCTAGTGGTGAATCACGAATTGTTGTGAGGATCTTCTTCTTGAGCCATGAATTTGATACTAAGTAGACTCTATCCTTGTATAATATGGCATCATCAATGACCATGTGCTTTTCATCTTGAATCTGTCCATCTAGAACCTCACAAGTGAACTTGTTCTTGGAATATTCAACTAACAAGTGGGATTTCCAATCTGTTGAAATCTCCATCAAATAACATGCCACGGGTCTCCTAGATAGTGCGTCGGCCACAATGTTCTTCTTCCCTTTGACACAATCTATGTCAAAGTAGAAGGCCTTCACATTTTTCACCCATTTATGTTGGCGCTCATCGAGATCCTTCTACTCAAGAAAATACTTTAAGTTGTTGTGATATGTTTTGACCATGAATGTGTTGCCCACCAAATATTGCCTGAATTTGGTCAAGGAATGCATGATTTCTAGCATTTCCTTGTCATAAATGGAGTACAACCACTTGGTTTGACTGAGATTCCAGCTCTAGAATACAATGGGGTGACCTCCCTGCATCAAAACTACCCTGATACCCTTGTTAGACGCATCACACTCTAGTACAAATCGTAAAGTGAAGTCTAGTAATGATAACATTGAACATGTGCCCATGAATTCCTTCATGTGATCAAAGGATTTATGTGATTCATCAGTCCATATGAAATCCCCATGCTTGGTGAGATCCATTAGTGGTTCTCTAAGCTGAGAAAAAATCCTGACAACCCGCCTGTAATAGTTGCATAACCCAAAGAAGCTCCTCAACTTTGTCACATTCTTGGGCATTGGCCAATCCAGAATCCCTAATCTTCTTCTGGTGTACTTGTACCCTCTTTGCACTGATGATGTGGCATAAATAAAGTAGCTCTGTCATACCAAACTCACACTTAGGCTCTTTGGCGTATAGTGATTGCACCTCCATGATGCTCAATACCTCATCCAAGTGCCTCATATGCTCCTGCCATGTCCTGTTGTAGACCAAGATGTCATTGAAGAAAACCAAGACTGATTTCCTCAATTGATCCCTAAATATGTAGTTCATGCAACATTGAAATGTAGTCGATGCATTGGTTAGCCCAAATGGCATAACCAGAAACTTAAAATGACCAAAGTGACATTGAAATGTCATCTTCTCTATGTCCTTCTCTCGGATGTTGATCTAATGATACCCAGAGCATAGATCAATATTCGAGAAGAAAATTGCCCCATGCATTTCATTCATCAACTCGTCAATGTGAGGGATAGGGTATTGGTTCTTTATGGTTTTCTTGTTCAAGGCTCAGTAATCAATGCACATCCTCATGGTACCATTCTTCTTCAGAACTAAGACAATTGAAAAAGTGAATGGGTTGTTGCTAGTTCTGATGTGTCCCATCACTAGCAATTCCTTAATTTCTTTCTCTATCTCATCCTTGAACCTCCTAGGATGGTAAGGTGGTGTGATCATAGGTTTTCCCCCCTCCTCCAACTCAATGGTGTGCTCAAACCCCCTATCAGGTGGTCTCCCTGGTGGAATTGAACCAAAAATGTGTTGATGTCATCCCAACAAGTTCTTGATCTTTGTATGATACTTTTATCGACCCTCTAAATTCTTTCATGTAGTGATCAAGAAATATGCGGCATATGCTACCTCCCCATGTCTAAATATCCTCTTCGTCCTTTTGGTTGAAACTATCTTCGGTTCTCATTTTGGCATGCCTCTCAGAATAACCCTCTTCACGTTATTGTCATTGAACCCCATATCCAAGGTTTGGTAGTTGGTGGTGATTTTTCCCAATGTGATCAACCATTGGACTCCCAATACCACATCTATGTTAGATAGTTCAACCACATAAAATTTGTCTCTCACGGTGTGGTTTCCTAACTTTATTTCCAAGTATGGAACTCTATATAGACACTCCACTGTATGGCCATCTGCTACTGCAACATCCAAACCCTCAAACTCCTTCGTCCAAAGTGCCCATCTCGATACCAATGAAGCATCAATGAAGTTGTGGGTGGCCCCACCATCTATCAGGGTGATTGCATGTTGTCCCTGAATATTCCCTCTGATCCATAGGGTATCATACCTGGGAACACTAGAAAGGGTCAGTATGACTCCTCCCTTTTCTAGTTTCTGTCTGTTAACCTGCCCATGAGGCTATGGAACTACCGGTGGGTGGGTCCTTACAAGTGTCGATGGTCTATGAGGAGGTTTCTCCTCTACCTGTGTTGGCTCCACCTATGAGCTAGTGGATCCACTATCATGCTCCTCCTCCTCATTGTCCACATTGTCTACTGCCGCCTCAATATAATGAATCTCTCCCTTGCCTATGCACCTGTGGCCTGGGACCAAAGGGTCTTTGCAGGTGAATCAAATATTCTTCCTCCTAAGCTCTTGCCTAATCTCATCATTTAGCTTCTCCGTTCCCTTCCATTCTCTCTGGAATGGATTCCTCTCTCAGTCCCTCTATGGTACGAAGGGTTTGGAAAAGGGTTTATTCTTTGGTGTTGAATCTGCCAAATCTTGAGTGCGTAAGATGGCATCTTGCAAGGTGTGAGGCCTATATGCCTTCACNTGTGAATAACATGATCATCCTGGACTCGGATATATATGTCACTGTCATTTCCACCTACTAAAACTATATGATGAATGCCTTTGTTGTGCCAGTTTGTCTCAATTGGGCTAGATCCATGAAATGGATCTTTGGATCCCTCCTGTCAAACTTGTCCGTGAGTTTCTCCGTGAACTCCATGTAGGAGGTGATGTGCCTATGTCCCAACATCACCAGTCCATGATGCCACCACTTGTGTGCCTCACCCTCCAAGTGTAGGGAAGTGAAACTCATGAATTTTATCTTGGTCATCTGGTTGATCTTGTAGTACATGTCTAGATTTTGTACCCAAGATATGGATGTGCATTTGGACGATTCGTTAAAATAAGGTATAGTGAGTTTACCAATTTTTTGGATGAAATCAATGTTATTTCCATGTTTTTTTTGTTGTCCTCCTCTCTGAAGCTCTCTAGGGCAGTTCCTAAGTCTGAGTCCACAATACTCGACCAGGGTCATGTCCTGATGCAAGTCATGACCCAATATTGCATATTCCCTCATGTAATCTAAAATGCCCTCCGCCTAAGTGGGTGTCCTTTGTGATATCGATTGTTGTGTTGTTACTGGGGTTTCCCTATGGAAACAGGGAAACAATGGGTTGGGAATCCTACTCAAAGAGATGTGTGTGTGAGTAGGTGACTGGGGTCTACTGCTTGCCCATGAGTTCCCCTATGCTGTATGTGGGAATTTTGTGCCCATTATAGCCAATCTATCAACCATCTACGCCAAACACTGAGTCATGGGCTACTGACTGGCTACCAGATTGTTGAGTACCTGCATGAATTTTTCCTCTCATTCCATGGGGCCCTTACCACTTCCCTATGGTCTCCCATATATGTCTCCTAACATCCCCTATGCCTCATGCTTAGCCTCATGCTTTTCCCTTCTCTCTGCTTCCTTGTGTGCCTCTTCCTCTTCCTCTTCCTCTTCCTCTGAACTAGGAGGAAAAGGGGGGAAATTGGGTCTAAGTCTTCCCTTCTTGAGTCTGTTGTAAGTGACATATTCGTCACCTACATGCTCACTACCCCCTGGGTCCTTTGTTGTACTCATCATCTTTAGTCATAGGATGGAAGGACTAAATCTCAGATGCCACTGTAATATCCCAAATTTGGCTAGTCTAGGAAACTATGTTAATGTGTATGTATGATTAATTGTTTATAGCATATAAATGAGCATACAAATAATAATGGAGACAAAAGACTATAGATCTTATATTATGATATATATGCGGAGTACAAATGTCGAATGTCGTTGAATAAAATAAATCACTAGGCTAGATCGGTGAAAAAAGGATCTTAGCAGAAATACAATAAGTAAACTAAAACAATACTACCTGATATTGAAGGAATGTTGCAGGATCAATGGATGAGATGTAGAATCTGCTACAAACTACGACATCTCATATGACAATTGTTGCAAGTTTGGAAAGTTCACCCTAGTGTCTAGACCTCTCGGATCGGCCTGGAAACTATCCCAAAAAGTGCACCTTATTGTCCCTCTCAACCCTAGTGACT
>JASDQU010372256.1:69737-85977 GCA_032191745.1 Picea mariana | reverse complement strand
TTTCAACTATATATATATATATATATATATATATATATATATATATATATATATATAACAACTTAAGTTAAACCCTCTAGATTTAAAATACCTTAGGCGGAAAATATCAACCAAAAGAATCAATACCAAAGGCCTTCTCGATTGTATGATGTTGATGTGGATGGAAATTGATTCAACACTTAATTTTGGCAGTGATACATTAGTGTAGGTTTACTTCCGATTTTATTGTTGTACAATTCATGTACATTATGCAATTAAGGACCAAGTACTCCTTGTCTACCACTGCGTAGCTTCAGCCAACCATATGCATCCATGTTTCCTATATCACATGGCTTCTTGATATTTCTTGGAAGACGATGTACCCTTCACTGAAATCATGCATAGTTTAAGGGCTTGAGGAAAAATGGTTTTGGAAATGTAACTGGAGTTAGGTTCTTCGTTGATTCTCATCTTTTACACAACGAAGAATTCGATTGGAGTTCCTCTATGATATTATCCATTCTTTTGTAGACAAAATGTTTTTCTTTAGAATTTATTTTTTGTTTGAAAAAAGGAAATCCTTTGAACTCTTAGGGAGGATGACTTTATTGAACTGTATCCTGGAGCTCACGATGCATCTCTCCATTCCTATAGTCGCTTTTCGGTTTCAGTAATAAATTATTTTGTTATGAATATAGATAGGAAGTGAAGATCCTTAATACTTCGTTTTACCCATATTAAAGAATAAAAGTCATTCTTCTCTCAATTTTCATAATGCTTCTATATGCATATGTTTGTAATGAACCGTCATGGGATTCTTTTTTTTCTAAGGGTAAAGACCTGTATATATAACTACCCAGAGTGTTTATTAACGTTGTTTGGATGGCACTATTCGTTAGATTCTACCATTACACGAGATTGGATGGTATATATTTTGTTTTTAGGAACTAATATGATTTTTATCCTGAACATTACTTGTGATAACTCTATCCTAAGATAGAACCCCAAACAATTATTATGGTAATTCTTTTACTCTCCCTTTGTGATATAGATTTTTATGATAAGTTTTTTGGTTACTATCAGTATTCAAACAACCACAATCTGTTATTGTATTTGGAAAACATTATGTATGTATTCTGGAAACATCTATCATTGAACCAAAACCCGTTAAGGCATGGCCCCAAAAGAAAACAACGGAAGGGTCTCTCTACTGTTCTCTTGTGGTGAGATGTAAGATGCCAAGTCTTATAGATTTAAATGATTTTTGTTTGTTTTTTTTTTTCAGTTTTACTCTTTAATCTACATCTTTTGGATATTTCATGCTAAGCTTCATTGTGAACAAACAAATCAAAATCTCTCAGATTCAGATTAATTTTTCTTAATAGCGATAGTATTTTATTCTAACTAAGTAGATTCCAAACCAAAGAATTCACACTGACCCCGGTTTACTGGGTATTCAACCCTGTGTAAATTGTTATTTCTTAGGATATATATATTTTTTTTTATCAATATCCTTGGATATCGTTTAATGATGGGTTCATTTTATTATTGTGAGGAAACCCATCAGACCATTGAGGGATTTCTCCACAGTTATTTATCCATCTGCTTCTTAAAGCTTTGGATTCGAATCAAGAGGTCAACATTGTTGAGAAAAATATATGAAGTGATCTTTCTCAAGCATTTTCAGACTCTGCTTGGCTAGAGAAAAGTAGACAGGAATATCACCCTATGTTTATAGCCAAAAAAAATAACATCCTAACTCACAAGTATTAATTACCAGTGCTTGGGCTAGTCTTTTATCAACAAAAAGCTTATTGGAAATTTAATTTTTATGTAATTTTCTGAACATATCAGTTTCTTAAATAAATGTAAAGATATAATTAAAGTCACCAAGATGATAATCAAGACAGATGAGACATAAAGAAATCCTTTATTTCATTCAAACTCATCAAAGATTCATTATCTTTACAAAATCTCATAGAAATTTTGGACCAAAGTCAAATTTAGACATCCCCGATGGAACATACAAAAGGACCTCTGACAGAAAACCAAAAACGAACTCTAAAAGTTGGATCAACTTGCCACATATTGTTTCCCACTCGACTCTGCACAATAGCCTTTATCAGTCATGAAAATTAATTCACAAACAGACAAGTCTACACAGACTATCAAAGATAGATCAACACCTCTGAAAAACAAGTGTCTGAATGATGTGATTCAGCCCTGAATATTGTTGTCTACAATAAGACCCTGCTATCATAAAAGAGAATTAGGCTTGTGATGAATAGTGAATGAATGAAAACTAAACTATCTCAACATAAACTCAAGAGAAAACCTTAGTATGCTTCAACTTCTACCCCTCCTCTTGTTCCTCCCTTTCCTTTGCTTTTAAACAAATAAGAATTGGATGAAGTCATTGAACCAACTCATTAGTTAAGTTAATTAAAACACTCAACTAACTTTAGTTTGGGGGAAGAGTAATAGTTATAATAAGAGTTATAAATAAAATAATAACTAGTAGGTGGGACCCCTTGTGATTCCCTTTAGTTCATAATAATCATAACAATCATAACATAATCATTGGTTAATTAAAACACACCTCCTTGTGTCTCCCATCAACATATTCACTTTTGGAAAATTTAGCTCATGAAATTTGAAATTATTTTCAAAAATATTACTCATATATCCAAAATAAAACATGTTGTCCAAAATTTCCTAAAGTCAACTGTCATTAACAATGGATAAAAATAAAACTTAAAAACCATATTTCCCAGTCTGCGATGTAACCCTTCCTTGATTGATTTTGTCACCTCTTGATTTTCCTGAATTTGCCTTTGGTTGTGTAGAGCCTTTAGGCCTAATCTCACTCATCACATGGGAACAATCGTCCCTCAAATGCATACAGGAAGACACGGATTTGTCAGAGCCATTGGAAGGTGAGGAAGGGGTAGCAGTGGCTTTTCCTTTATCAAGGGCATGGTGGGCCTCAGTTTTCAACTTCTTTCTAGCATGTGAGGATTTCACTAGCAAGTGGTCAGAGGCAGCTTGGACAAGGGGGTTAATAGGCAGAGGAGCATGCAAGGAAAATTTGGGCCAACCATGATGTTGGGAGACTGTTGAGTGGACAATCTCCTGCCATCCATCATTTTCAGGGACCTCGGGTTGCAATGAGACATGAGGAGGTATGAGGATACCAGGGTCTTGTGGGGCTTGAAAAGGAGGCCTTTCAGGCCTAGGTTGGACTATTCCTTGCCCTATCCAATTGAAAAATCTGGCATGACACAATTGGACAAGATCTTGGGAATCAACACCAAAATGTATGGAGAACCTGGGCCTTCTTGAGCCTCGGTTCCAATTACCTCTACCTCTGTTTCCCCGGCCATGGCTACCTCAACTAAAAAAAATCATTCTTGCATGCATGATTGATTAGCAAATAGTCTATTAAATAACCATACATGACAACTATTAAAAATATGAAATAGATTCGGCTCGATGATGCATCAGACTCATGCAATCCAATCCATACAAATTATTTTCCTATTTATCAATGAGTAGGGAGTGAAAAGGGTTATGGGATATGCAAGGGGTTTGTATTGAGAGAAACATGGTATAATGAGGGGGGAAAGAACATGGTTAATGCTCAATGACAACAACAATCAATTGAAAATCAAACCAATAAAACATCATTGTAATCCACACAAGACACTTCCGCTTTCAACTGCCTTAACACCGAAATTCTCTTGACTGTAATCAATCTCAGAACAGGGACTGAANCAACATGGTTAATGCTCAATGACAACAACAATCAATTGAAAATCAAACCAATAAAACATCATTGTAATCCACACAAGACACTTCCGCTTTCAACTGCCTTAACACCGAAATTCTCTTGACTGTAATCAATCTCAGAACAGGGACTGAAAAAAATGAATATGGGAAGGTGATGGAATTTGTAATTAGCATAAAATGAAATAATGGAAGGGAAGAAAAATGATTATTGTTCATGAAATTAATTAAGTGATCCATAAAACATTCTGTGAAAAGATATGCATCAACCATCAATCATTGTGACCAAATAACAATTTGCGTGCATTTAACTAGTTCATTGTTCATAATCAAATATCCAACACAGTTCCATCACAAGATAGTATGCATTCCACACAATCTGTAAAGGGGTTTTGTTCCTTTCATTTACATACTTTGCATCTTATAACAATTTTCGAACAACAACCATTCCCAATCTGTAAACCATCAAAATCAACCACTACCCATACATTACTTCAATCAAAAAATATACTCAAAGTCATTGTTTCAAAAATTAACAATGAAGTCACACTACCACTTCAATCGGGCCTGTCATTTAAATGAAATGATATTTGTTAAACATATATAGGGGCAATAAACCCAATAGTCAAGATCAAATTGCAAAACCCGAATTGAAACTTAAACAAACAACAACCACCATTCCAACACAAGCTATGCACAGCGTAATTCAATCATGCAAGTGTAACTCCATCAATGTGCAAGCCCAATTTAATGTGACTCTAAAAAATTGGGCCACCCATCCAACACGGCGAGGTATCAACAACAAGCATGTATCAACAAACGATCGGGTTGCAACAAAAACATGCTTAAAACCCTGTGGGTATCCCTAAGTGTGAAACCCAAGCCATCGATGTTATAAATAGTGCGCAACCATCAAAACACCACGAGGCAACATTTCCATTTTACAAAACCAAACACACAGTCACGAAAATAACTCAACCCATCGTGATGAGCCATCAATCTAATACAATATTTCTTTGATTTAGTCAAACTGTAAGCGACTATGATGTGTACACTCGGCTTATAGAATCAAACAATCATAAGCATGCATTGGATGTTGTTCATACAGTCTTCCTGTTTGCAATAACCATTCGGCCCCAAAAGAAACTAAAAGTTATCATGACAGAAACACCACACACACAACGCAGTATGCATGAGAAACATCAAGCATTTGTAAGCAATGCCAACTAATCATACAAACAATCCTTAGCACAAAAAATACCAGTGACTGTGTATCAACCAACCAATCCACTACTGTCATAAAAATCAATCAACCTAACAAGTTGTGACAATCATACATACCCACGCATCAATTCGAATTGGGGCAGCGGCCCTCCCCATTAAACAATACTGAGTTATTAAACATAAGGAGAGTGACTGTGTAATTTGAGTTGTGCAAATAACAGTCAAGGTTTACCATTGTTATATAGAGGTAGTAACTAAATGCCAAACCAACATGACTATCATATGGCCAACTGGGCGAGTATGTACTCAAATTAATCGACGATACATTCAATCTGCCATCACCCATAGTAAACTTGACAGGCCCAACAATCTTCTCTAAAAAACTTCAAACTGGAGGCTACGGGTTTGTTCTGTAGCCAACACAGGGAGAACAGAGCCAACTCCTTGTAGTGGTGAAAACTTTGAGGCCAACAGTGCATTCACAGAGAGAACCACGACTCATTCATGGACAGGTAACAAATCCATGGCAGGGGACCATAATAGAAGGTGAGGCTCTCATTTGGCCTGGTAATGTTATTTAACACACGTAGGGTATAACCCTTGTGCTCTTCGATCAAACAACCAAAGCATTGGGGTGAGGACAAGGTCGAGTAAGAACAAGAAACTCATTTCGTGACCCATAGTGGCGCAATAAACCAATGCCCAAGTGAACGAAACACAGTGACGCAGAATGTCTCCAACCATTAAACCCATAAAATCCAAATACTTGACATAACTGGGAATGCGTGAAGACAGCCAGCTAACCCAAGACCAACAAAACCCTCCAACTAAGCCAACAAGGATAATAGAGAGCTAGCACCCAGGATGACCAATAACTTCTATGGATTCAATATTATTGCAGAAAGAACCATCAATGCTCCATTCCAAGAGAACAATTTTACATAGCTGCAACACTTAAGGAAAACACAAACCAATACACCCGAGCCATTAATCATTTCATAACCAGAACAGACTCATGAATGGCCAAAAAAAGACATACCTATAATCGAATTCCTTACAATGAGAGTTGGTTGAGTGGTTCCTCTCTGCTAAGAAGTCGAAGCATAACCACAACAGCAAGGTCGAACAATAGCCCAACTAGAGTGGCGGTTAACGGAAAGAGGAAAGGTGACGTGCATTAAATTCATGTCGCCTCCACCCAAAATTCATTTGCTCATCAGTACATGCCAACAAGCCTTTAATTAACACCATTAATTTAACTCTGCGTTGGAATCTACATATGTTACTTGCCAAATGTGCCATCCACATCATATATCCCATTTCACATTATATAACTCAAACAAAATCGCATAACCATTAACGTACACTACTTTTTCAAATGAGCCACCAACATATTGTTCATCCAAATATACCATATGTATATCGACCACATAACTTAACAAAATCACATGGCCATTAAATTGCTAGCTAGGATTTAACCATAACCATTAAGTCTTTCATACCTATAGTATAGTATATAGGATAGATTAAATTCTTCCCATTTGCAATTGTTGCATTGTTCCCTATTTCCTTCCAATTGTTTGTATGTGGTATAATAAAATTGCAGAGTTAGATCCCTTTTTCTTTTGCATTTTTTATAGTAATTTTTCCTTTCTTCAAATTGCCTTTTATGTGTTTTCACTAACATGTTTGTTGTGCAAGTGCGATAAGAATAGGTGGCAATGATATCAATGAATAGAATAGGTCATAGTAACATAAGGAACCAACATTTCATAAGCTCAAACCATAGCCAATAACAAAATATCTCATCAACCATGTAATCCATGTCACACATCATCACAACATAAAAAATGAACAGATCTAATCTTCAATAGTTCAAGGGGGTCCCACCTAATAGTATTATTTAGCTTTTATAATAATAGGCTTTAGCAACACTTTGCGAGTAAAACTTCATTGAAAATTTTAATCATCAACAAGCACATGTATATATTTATATTTGATTGATTTTACAAGTCAAAGCATCCTTTGATTTTCTTACGTGTGATTAATAAATTCACCTTGGTAACCCTATTCCTTGCAGGCGAGGATTACATACCTTGGGTTACACAAAACGAAGATAAGTTATTATGGAAACAAAAGGGTAAGTTCACCTAACAGTAATTGAATCTAATTCATCTTCAACCAATTTTCTTTACAACTTACTAATCTTTGTTGTTTTCGACTGTAGGTTAAAAATTTTGTTGATGTGGCCTCAAGGTCGATACCGGTCGAAAGGTTTACCGAAATTTTTATATCTGTATAAAATCTAAATTTCTACTGTTCAAATTTGTGTCTCGTACTCAAGAAAATAGCATTGATACAATCCATAGACTTATGCATATATACATGAATATTCAATGATTATTTTTCTACAGGTCTTGAATTCCTATATTTTATCATGTTGTAATATAGTTGCACAATGAATAAGACCTATGTGAACTATACTTGAAAAGTAGGAATCTTGAGGAAATATTCATGAGTATTTGTGTAGAGAATCCATAAATTTAAATCATATAACAATAGAAACTAACACACTAAACAATAATGCAATTTTCATGTACATTAAAGACCAGAGTTGTAACATCCAGTTCTATCGAGCACATTTTATACTGACTTATTCTTTGATGACACTTGTGAGCAAGTGATCTGGTTATGATACATTATTATTATGTTTTGCTTATGAGTTATGTAATGATGTCATTTTGATTATATGTTAATTTATATATGTATCGATAGGTATCATTGATGAGTTTCCCTAAGTGTGCAGGATACATGACAGGTTGATGATGTCGGTGGCATCAATGAACTTCCTTGGACTCCAGATTGAGTCAGGGAGTGGACTTGCATTTGGTTTGAGTATTTATTTACATGCATGTGATTTATGATGATTTCAGTATGGATGTTATGTATATGGATTATTGACAATGTTCTTGTCAATGGATGCAGGCTTGGCGATGCTTGCTAATATGACTCACATAAAGACTAAAGGTGTCATGCAAAGAAACCAAACATTTGAGGGGGAAGTGTGGCAACCTCCCTGTCACACCCTACTATCACTCTCGTTGTGACCTGAACTATAGGTTAACAATTACCTAGTTTGAGAGGTCCATGAAGTCGTGAGGACAGATTGAAGCATACACTCTGAAGGAAATCTAAGGGACGCATAATAAGGCATAATCCTTATTCCTTAGAAGCCTTTAGTATCTCACAAGGTCGACCAAGTGGAGTGTTTACTCCATGGTCTGACAAAATTCCAAAACTAGTCAAAGGTGAGTGGCACCCTTGGAGCACAGTGATGCGTCTTGAAGGGCACATCGCGAAATAAAATTTTGAGTCAATAAAAATCTAGATGGCCTAGAAAACAAAATAAAAATGTTGAGACATTTTTATAATATAATGGTTAATTAATCATTAAATTATAAGCTAAGAAATCTAAACTAAGAAGTCTAGGCCTAAGTCTAAGTCTAAGTCTAAATAAAGGACTAAATAAAACATTAAATAAGTTAAGAAATTTGAGATAATCAAACTCTAGGAAAAGAGGGAATAAAAAAAAATTAAAGGTTGAGTAAAATGCACATGTGTGCACGAAAATAATAAAAGGTATTTATTAATAAATAGAAATTAAAACATGAGAGAATAGGATGTCCACATAGAGTAGCATCTTGAATCAATCTACCACTAATCCTAACTAAAAGAAGACTCTTAATCCAACTCAAACTAAGATCTAGTTAGGGGACGCTCAATAAATGAGAAATTGGGGAATTAAGGGACAACTAAAAGCAAAAATAGGAACACATTGGGGAATGTGAGGAAAAAATACATTTTAAATAAAATAAAATAAAAAAATTACATGTGCTACCTCGGGAGAGTGTGACACATTTATTGGGTGAATAATCTTGTAATTTAATTATTAAAAATGAATTAGTTGTGCATGAGGACAAGTGTCATTGAGAAATTTTCTATAAAAGTATTAGAGAAGAGGGGAAAAGGATCTCACTTTTATTAGTACTATTATGCTCCCAAAATTTTTCTTGACTAAGTTTTACTTGTGAGATTTAGGTTCCAAACCTTGAAAGGAGTGGAAGCTCTTCCTTGCAAAGCAAGTTTTGGGTGATATTGAATTTATGGTTTTTGTGTGTGGCCCATTTGCAACTCAGGGGAATAAGGGGGAAGAAGAGTACCCCTAGCGTTGGTTGGGCGGTATGGGTGAAGTCATTGAATTAGTGGGCGAAGGAGAGGGAGAATTGTGCAAAATTACTAGCTGGAGATGAATCGTGTACCTTCTTGAATTTCTGGTTACGGTAACTTACTATTAGTTATTTGTTATAATTGAATATTAAATTGAATTACCGATTGTATAGTTACTTGTTATATTGATTATTAAATTGAATTACTGATTGTATGTTATATTTATTATTAAACTAAATTACCGATTGTATAGCAACTTGTTATATTGATTATTAAACTGAATTACCGATTGTAAATTGGGCAAACTATTATTTAATAAAATACTTGTGAATCATAGATTAATTTATAGTTTACGTTGAGATATGAAGGTCCAGACACCTTCCTAATAGATTAGTAAATTGCATCATTAGCTAAATTCTTTATAGGTTCCATGCTTCTTCTAAACTGTTTTAAGGTGATATCGCAAAACTTCACACTTCTATATATTTAAAATCAATTGATAATAATTAATTTCTGGTAAGAGATTCTCGGATACTTGATACAGAATTATACCTTAATCAATTACAATACTTGAGTTTAAAATAAAAAGGAATTCTAGAGGAAGAATCACAGCGATTCAATCTATATTCCATCGATTAGATCATTGTAAACCTTCAATTTAATGATCTATGGTAATTATACCTAGTGTAATTAGTCAATCTATTATTGAGATCTCTCTGTTGAATGAAGTAGTGAAATTAAATATAAATTCAATAGACCAGAATGTTTTCTTATCATCGAATTGAAATCGCATTGGTTTTTGCATTATAGATCGTGTTGAATGAAGATGTTGTTAAGAAAAATATCGAACCTATTTTAATATTCAATAATGACTGGCCTTGAGATTACATAATTCCTTTCTTATATTGTAATACTAGTGTTGAATTATAGACAATCTAAAGGTCAGATTATTGAGAGTATTAACGTTAATCCTAAGCTACAAATCATCTTAACAATTTTACCTTCGGTTGGTCGTTGGGGTAAAATTTCTGAGAGAAATTTTGAAGAACGATCACCTTCTCATAATGTTAATAAACAGATGTATTAATTGAAAGGATTATTTGAGAGGTGTATAGGTAGCGTTATATTAACAATTATAATATATTTTACCCTGATATCTTGTACTGGGCGAAGTTAGCGATAGGCATGAAACTAAGCCCTTACCTATGCGAATGCGCTATTACGTGGATACAAGAATCGTATTCAACAAGATACGTGGTGTTTTCTTATAATTAAGATTCTAGAATAGTAATTCTAAGATACTTCCATGTGCATAAGTCGTTATTGATGAGTTTAGTTTTCATTGAGTCGATTAATAAATGTAACCTGATTAAGTAGAAAGATTTTCTTCTTAGCAATCACTTCATTCATCAACGATTCTATCTTTACCTACTAGAAATTTTATTTCAGATTAAACTTTTGGTGAACCTCTTAGTAATCCTTACATTTATGTTGAAGTTTGAGTCTTTTTTATTTTTTCAAGTACAGGCTACCATCACACTATTGAGTTGAGAACTACAAATGTTCTTCTCTTAGATTGTTATTTTCTAAAGATTACAAATTCCCAACCGAAGATTGTTACACCGATACTATCAGTTAATTATTGATTATAGTTGTACCAATTTTTGACTTGTATGTGTTTCTATATTTGGTAACCATTTCTAGACTACTTACAATTCCAATACGAATAGTTCGAGTCTAGAGATCAAATTGAGTATTCGATTATTCGAAATGCTTGAGGGTTTGAGCCCAATCTTTAGAAATTGTAAAATGTTTCGTTGTGTGAAAATGGTAATGATTATTAGAAATCTTGATACACAATCTTCCAAAATTTTAACCCAGTCTCTGTAACTACATGAGTTTAGTTCTCATAAATTTAAACAATCCTCCGTGTTCCAAGCGTTGTCACAGGCACATCTATTGAATCCTTCCTAAGCCTTAACCACCACTAATTAGTAGTTCACGACTACTGAACAAGTTGCAATTGTCACTTATCATGTTTGGGAATTGAATTTAAATTTTGGGTGAATGTTAAATACTGTGAACGGCATTGGATCGCAGTTGCCTCTTACATTAATGAATCTAGGGTCTTGTAATCTTCGATTATAATTTTTAAGACTAATAACGTTCTACTCTAATTTGAAATTTAGTTCTATTTTCTTAGATCCTTAAAGAAAGGAAGTTCTATGATGAATCTTGTATCTATTATCTTAATAATTGTACCAACGTTTAATGAAGAAACATATGTAAACTTAAAACCGTAATAGATTTTCACACAGGTATCCTTAGTGTGGTCGATTTCACACTATGAAGTGTGTATTTATATATGTGTTACGTATATCGTAGAATAGAATAAAATATTTTGGGACTCCTTCAAATGTCGATCATGACATAGTAGTAAGGAGTGATTTCCATGCTTAATTTAATAAGATCTTAGAAAAATCCTTAGAAAAGTTCAAACATTGTCTTATTCAAAGGAAATTGTTTCGGAGATGTATAAGGGTGATTATTGGAATGTTTAGATACATATATGTGAATCATATATTATATTAAGCTTATGGGTTAATTAATAAGTATCGCTTAAATGGTTATGGGAAATATGTTTAGAAATAAGAGTTAATATTAAATGAAGATGACTCTTTTTAGATAGTGTATTGTTGAGTTGTCAATCATTAAATTTAGTCATTGTAAGTTCTTATAATAGAACTTATCTAATTGAAATGAATGCTCTTAGTTATGTGATGCATAATGATAGTAACGATTGCTATTTAAATTAAAATGGGTTGGCCAATATATCTTAAGGGTTCATTACTCTTAGTCAAAGTGTTAAACAAATACTACATTGATGTTTTTATTTTATTCGTTTGTTATGATTATCATTTTTATTTTAACCATGCTTAACTAATGTTTTGTAACATGATTAAGGTGGGTAATGTTACAAGAGTATACATATTTGAGCCAGATAAACTGAAACAAATGGAACAACCAAATTCCACCCAATCGTAGATGTAGAACAACTAAGTTTCTTGTCACGATCACCCCCTAGCCCGACCATGATTCCATAAGGGCACACTAAGCTCCACTACTTGGCCAATATACCTATATATAGTTCAGAAAATCATTTGTCTAACACATGAGTGTTCATACAACAAATATATCTTTTCCACGGACATACTAAGCGATGTCATGCCTCCCAAATATGTTGTATATATCCTTTCCTTTTTCCTAATACTTTTATTTAACTCATTTCCCTCCTTGGAAATTCACATCTTTATAAATCTTTGATTTTTAGGGGTTACTAGTGACAAAACTCCACTTCTGAAATTTGTTAAATTCAACTATGAGTTAACTCAAACATGTTCCCCACTCATGGAGGCATAGTCATCTATTTTTAACAAGGTTGTTCCATCTGTTCCCTGCATTTATTTAATAAAAAAAATTGTCTCTTGCATTTTTCCATCAAAAGAAGACAGTTGGCAAGTCAAAATATTGCACAATAATTTAAATAATAACGATTAAATGTCTTAATAAAATCAAGTATGAATTTCCATAATTGGAAATTATTCAATAAAAAGTTTAATACTTGAGGATATTACATCATGTCCCCCTTAACAATAACATTGTATTCAGTTTTAGTCCTTCCATTTCTATATCACTTGGAATGGAGTTGGATATGATTTCATCATTTCATCTTCCAGTTCCCAAGTACCCTCCTCAAGACTAAAGTACTACTTTCATTGCACTTTTACCTGGGATATGGCTCTGTTCCAAAGTATTGTTTCTTTCCTGTCCATAATGCATAGAGGTTCCACTTGGAACTCACCTTCCAGTTCCACCTACACCATGTTTCAATCAATGATGTGAGTAGAATCATGAATATATTTGTTTAATAATGAAACATGAAAAACATTATGAATTTTCAAATCAGCAGGGAGCGCTAGTTGGTACACCGTTGGTCCAATTCGAGTTAATATTTAAAATGGACCAAAAAACCTTGGTGCGAACTTGGAATAGTTATGTAGTTTTAACGAGCTCCTTCTTGCTTTGAATTGAAGGTATACATGTTATCCAACATTAAATTATTTATGTCATATTTTCTTATCTACATAGCTTTTATGTCAATCTTGTGCAGTCTTTAAATTTTGTTGCACCTTCTTGACCATCTGTTCCATTTATTAGAGCATTTATGGTCCAATCATTATTTGGTCAACTAGATTATCCCAACTGATTAAAGCTGTACATTTCCTGCGATATAACACTTCGAAAGGACTCATTTTTTCAGATGCTTGATAATCGTTATTGTGTAATGACCCCATAGTTACGAAAACATGTGACGCATAACAAGTGCAAATTTTTTTTTTCTTTAAATTAGGAAAGTAACAAGGACAAACAGTTAATCAACGCAACTTGACGATGAACACAACACATGCAATTCAAGAAATAGACAACATCAAGACCTAGCATACTAGCACATCTTGCAGTTGGATGCAACATACTACAATCAATCAGACAAAGAAATAAAATGACTACTAGCCCATCCTACCCAGCAAGGTTAGGACCTCCAGGACACATAAGCAATGTTCAAGCCTAGGTTCCCATCAATTTTGACCATTTAAGGTCTCAAGTCTAGCGATTGTTCTGAGGAACAAGGAGGTATTTGCATCACACCCATCATAAGCAAGAAAATCCTACTAAGCTAAGGACAATCATCAGACCAACCCCACGCAACCAGCATCAACGACACCTGTGACAAGACCCTTCAATGTGAGCGAGAAACAAAGCACAATCAAGTGTTACAGTACAATTTACAAACATCAATTTCAATAATCAACATCGTCAACAACGGGGAGCACATGACCCTAGCCAAGTTATCATACACCTTCATCGATCAAGTTTTTCCCGAAATATAAAAATATAGCAATGCTCTTCTTAAAATACAACAATTCTTAACTTAAATATAACCATGCCTTTCTTAAAATGTCACAATGTTTAACCTAAAATATAACAAAGCCTTTCTTAAATTATAAGATGTAATAATGCATTTCCCAAAAATATAAAATATAACAGTGCTTCTCTTTAAAATACAACAATTATAAATTTTACTGCCATTACCTAGCGCTACTATAAATTCACCTGTCGTTGTTAAGAACAATATAAAGTATATTATCATTATTGTAACGACCCTAATTGGATACATGCTTAAAGATTATAAAGTAAAATTAATTAACAGAAATTAATTATGGTTAACTGAGTAATAATTCAAACTACAGATCACATTTAATGACCTGTGAAATAAAATTAAAAGATCAATGAAAAATTATATAAAATGGTGGCGTATGCAGAGAGGGATAGCCATGGATCCCGAGAAGATAAAACATTAACTCATGACGAAGGAAGGAGGAAGGGGGTGGTTTTGAAGTAAATGCGTGAGTCGGCAGGGAGGAATAAGGGACGGGAAGAGGGGGATGTACGCATCATTTGACAGGAGGGGGAATGGATGTTGTGGACTGTGTTTTGCTGTGAGCAGCGATTTTCTGTGCACTGTTGTATTTTGTGGATTGTTGGCTTGCTGTAAGCAAGGAGAAGAGTTCCTGGTTGAGATTTTATCTGGGAGGCATTGAGTTGCTGGAGGTTTTGGGCACGGAGGGCCAGGATATCCGTAGATATCCTGGAGCTAGGTAGTTTTCCTAGTTGGCAGGGAGGACAGTAGTTTTGGGAAATTATTTTCCTGTTTGTGGCAGGGTTGATCTGGGTACCAGGTAGCAGGAAGGCAGCAACAAGGCAAGAGGCAACAAAAATTAGCATCAGAACCAGGTATTTGCTAAGTTATGTATTTATTTCATTCTGCCATGAATTTGGAATTTGTTGATAAATCTAAGTTACTGAAGTTACTGTTATGAAAATCAATCTTATGCTATCAAGTTATTGTTTCAGCTTACTTCATAAAATGTTTACGAAACTTAATGATGTTTAGAAATTTTAGGTTGTTACATATGGTATTAGAGCGTCTTAGTTCGAAATCTGGGCCTACGGGCCAAAACCCAAGTGTTAACTCCAGCCACGCTTCAACTACAAACAAAAATGTGCAGTCTGACCCAGTATGACTCATACAATATCCGAAAATATACTCAGGTAGTACTCCTAAGTTATCCAAGCAAATGATCTCACAGAGATATCACCAGCAACCATTTTTAGGTAATACCCTTTTACTGGATCATAAATGCCTAATATAGTTTTAGTCTGAATATTCAAAGGAATGCATTTAAAATAGTGGCAGAAAACCAGATAGCTGGAAGGATCACTTCCCACAAAATGGCTAACCTTAAAGCAGCCTGAATAAAGCTATTTAGCACAAAACAGAGATGATAACTTAATTTTATTTTGAGCAATACTTGTCAATGAAGTTTCGGGTAGAATAGACAGCCACCTGGAATCGATGGAAATGTCGAGGGAAACTTTTGTTTAAAGCTTGAAGCTGGTAAGATTCAATAACTACACGAACTATACTAAATAAAAGGCAAGAGGATATTTGCAAGACCTTGAAAGGCCTACTTCACCTCGAACTTACCTAAATAAGGAACTGTCAATGTGCGGTCGAATAAAGGAAATTTAGAAGACTTGTATGGTGCAGGAACACTGAAACTAGTTGCCTGTATTAGCCTTGGTGAATTTTAAATAATGTAAAATCTCATGAACATTAGGCCAATATAAATTTTAACCGTGCCAAAGAGAGCAATTTTAAAACCACGTAATGTTTCATGTAACTGATCGTTATCCCAAAGGAGAGCCATCTATTACGCGGGGGAACAGATCTGAGCCATCAGATCTCGGGCGGATTCCCGTCAGCCGTCAGATCTCGAGAAGTTGCGCAAGGTTAAAACCCTAGTGCGTAGAGGGGGAGTCCCAGAAGAGTCATCGGGATATCAGAGTCATCGGAGTTTTGTCAAGACAGAGAATCGAGATCTCGTGGTTCTCGAAATCCCAA